>BOPP01000499.1:75126-124000 GCA_017312745.1 Gryllus bimaculatus | reverse complement strand
ATAAAACAACATAAATAAATTACTAATTTAACCATTTAACCCCGTCCTATGGATTAGTAACGCCAACATGTGATAACAATAACTTAAAAATTAAATGGTTTTGAGATGACGCGTAAATATACAAATAAATCAGTTTTAGTAAAAAGTGGTGAACACCCAGACTAAAATTAGCAAAAACGTAAATTAATTTATACATAGGGGCTCTTTTCTGTCCGTAAAACTAGCCATATTCCGACTACTACAGCACATTGGGTCACATAAGAAAAGTTAGTAATTTAAAATAGCGAAAGTAGCGAAAAATTTCGAAAAATGTTTTTTTCTGGGGTTTGGGGTACCCCCAAATCCATCACAAAACGGTTCTATGGGTTCCGGTGTTGTTTCTCTACGTACCCGGATCATCCGTTATCAAGTAGTCTATGGATCCCAGAACGACCATCTCAGATTGTAATGAAATTTTGTATACCGAGTCCCATATGTTTCAATTTTTTGTGAAGTTGTATCTTCATTGGTGAAATATTTTTTAGATTTAGCTATCTGTTTGATCCTACACAGCTTTGTTAAACAGAACGAGTATAAGATTTTCGCAAATTTTGGATACAATATTTCTTTCTCTGCTATCGCTAAACATATGAAACATTTAATTTGTACAATATTCTCCTTTCTATTCAATGAAACTAAAATCTAATTTGCCTATACTAACGCACAAATGGGTACATAAAAATAGGGTATTTTCAGCTTTCTTTTTTAGGAAAGTACTTTCTCGAAATTATTTTAAAATTAACTCATTAGAAAGAGCGGGGTATGAAGATTCGAAAAGAGTTCATTTGATTATTCATCAGAGGAATACAATGCCTAACGTGATGACGCAAAAATTAGTGTTCAGTAAAAATTCCCGAGTTTATTATTATATAGTTTCTGTTTCAACATAACATTGCTTTTGAATGCAAAATTTCATTCTTCTAGCTATTACCATATATTGTAAAAGTTAAATATAAAGTAGATATTTTTTGCAAAAAGCTCCTAAATTCTGTATTTTTAATCCACAGTTACAAAAAAAATATATGAAATTGTTTAATACATATCTCGTTAGAAATATTTCACACTACTGCCCCTAGAATAGTGAATTTATTTACCACCAACTCAAACCAACTTCATCTATGAAGCTACAACTGAAAGATTCTCTGATATATGTGGAACTCGGCATATAAAATTACATTAAAATCCAAATTTACAGTTCTTTATATTTCTATTATTTCGTTCTGTCTATCTTATTGTCTCCACATCTATCCTTTTGTATATCTATCTAATCCTCTTACAACCTACTCAAAGTAGGAGTGCCTCCTCATGTGTTTGTGCACGGTATTATTATTATTATTATTATTATTATTATTATTATTATTATTATTATTATTAGTAGTAGTAGTAGTAGTAGTAGTAGTAGTAGTAGTAGTAGTAGTAGTAGTAATAGTAGTAGTAGTAGTAGTAGTAGCAGTAATAATAGTAATATAAATTGTGGTAGCGTATTAGGTTTGAGCCATACTTGAATATAAAGGAAATAAACACAATTATTTGTTGGTGTGTATATTCAAAACATGCAAGAATATTAATGGTGCAGTATGCCTTTTTAATAATGATAATGATAATAATAATAATAATAATAATAATAATAATGATAATGGGGGTAGTAGTACTAGTAATACTAGGATACCTATCGAAATGGTTGGGGTGGGAGGGTGAAATCACCTCAGGGATGACACCCAACCATACAACATTTTTAGAAAAAAATATTTTTAACTAAATTTCAACTTCAATTATTCATTTTGTATCATTATTTATTTTGTTTAATCGAATAATAATAGTAGTATTTAACAGATTAACTACAGCACAATTAATCAACTTTGGTTTGTTTATTGTTAATTAAGAATATTCAAGATAACAGAAAAATATCTCCACAAGTATAATATACGGAACAAATATTTTCGCTTTCTTCAGAGGTATGGCAGATGTGTAGATAATAATGTACTTCAAGATCATATGAAATAAATCACAATGTGTTTAGATCCCTAGGTCGCCTTCGTGTTATGGTCTCCCCAAATGATTAGGATTTACTGAATTTTACTTTCTCGCATTTACTTCGTAAGAACAAAAAGTTGTGTAATCGTGCGCCGGAAAACTGCGAATTTTCGACAGAAAAACTATTGTTACCGTGCCCTGGTATCGAAAAGTGAATAAATCATGACGCTATATCCGTAAATTAATTTCTCAAACACATGGTGAACGCGAGAATCAAAGAACAAACTAAAAAGTTATGAATGCGAGATCAAAGGACAAACGACTCGGGATACTGGAACATGTGACAATGGGAATATACGTGGTTTAGCCCAGGAGCAACAAGAATTAATATCGGAAACAAGTGAAACCAAAATGGACTTAGTATTTTTATCTGAAACCAAAAAGAAGAAGAAAGGAACTGATGACATAAGATCTGATACTTTAATCTACAGCGGTGCACCAATTGAATCGGTGCAAACAAAAAGTTTCGATGTCACATTTTGCCGGTTTTGAGTTAACGATGGGATACTGCCCTTAAAATATAAATTCAACTTTCTATGCATAAACGTTCATTGTCTGTGAATTCTGTGACGTCTGTAGTGTCCTTTGAAGCTCCGGGACATCGAACGTTTTTGTTTCTCTAATTCAATTGAAACGAGGGGCTGTTGCATGAGTAGAAATATTGATAAGGAATAGATGGAAAAACAGAAGAGTGTCCTATACATGGATCAACGATAGAATTGCTTCTTGTAGACTAAAACTACACAGAGGGTATATGACTGTTACGCTCCTGAAAAAGGAAGATCTAATGACTAAAGTGAGGCGCTCAGAACCCAATCTGACTAACTACTTTTTTAGAATTGTGAATAATAACATGGTTGTACTCCACATGTAAACATTTGTCAGTGGCCAAGACGACGAACTCCACACTTAAATGGTTTGCACTAGAATGCGCTGACTGCTTTGGAAAATGAGTTGTTTCGGTAGCCAGTGAGATTAACTCATTGGCTCCATAACAACCGAGACTTAACTGAACTGTTTTGAACTGAACTGAAGTGTTTCATGTTTTTTCTTTATTAAAAAACAATTTAAAGACAAAAACTCTAAGCCACATTTTTTTCCAAGGGATTAGTATAATTCTTGGCTGCAGGAGTACAAAATGTAGTTCCTCAAAGAAATGAACCATGAACACTTCCATTCGACAGAAATCTTAGAAAAATGTATCACCAACAGAAAAAAGTCTGGAAGGTGACTCAGTTACTGGCTGACAGTGAGATGGATCCAAATTGAGAAGGCTGAACCATTTACTATCAAATATGAAACAACATTCTCCCAGAAATGTCATTTGGAAAAATTAATATTCAAAATAAAAATGATAACAGGCGTCCTTTAAAAATTCTACATAATGTCTCACTAGATCTTATTTATAACACATCAAGACCGATCTCCATGGCAAAAAAGGATGTATTAAAAATAATAACATCCAGAATTTCATTAAAGAATCTTTTAAATTTCTATTTCTTATCTTCCACCGAAATTTCATCTTGACGTGGTCTTTTTAATGGGTCTATTCTGACGGCAAAATTCTTTAATATGTTCCCACACACTCTTAATTATTTCTCAATTATTGAATAAATTTCTTATAATCTTCAATTTCTTGTCGCAAAAAGCAATATCAACAATTTTTTCTGACGTATTTGAAATAGCAAGTCAGACTGTGGAAAAATTTCAGCAAATAAGTTAAATAAAAAAATAAATCTAAGTCTTTTAGCATAGTGAAAACTCTTTGAGGCCTCTAGCACAAACAAGAGTTTTACGATTCCATTCCCAATCCTGTTTTCATCATAGATTCAAATAGACATTCCAAATCACCTTTGAGTTATGGGTGTGTTCGGGCTGTTGATTTGAAGAAAAAAATGATAATCCATCAAGATTGATGAGAAACACTATGACTGGTATAATAAAACTGGCTGACAGGAACAAAACAAGATTAGAAATGTATGACGATTGCATACGAAAAGTGTTTACAAATGTTCGCCTGTAATCCATTAAGTTCTCCAGCCATAAGAGGGTAATAAATTTGAGCAACTAATTTTACTACAACCAAATTCATTTATTGGTTTAAGAACATGATTTAAAAGAGCCTTTCCTGTTTTATTTCGGCTGACGTTTGTGAAATTAAGTAATCGTTCTTAAAAAATATGTTTTGACACGTATCTAAAAATAGTTGTCTGTTGTGATTTTACACTTACATCTGCACTTTCGCTTGAAAGTAACGCCACAAATGAAGCATCAAAAATCTCCTTCGTATTTGTTTCGATGATGAGTTCATTCCATTTTGACAACTTTGTCTAGAAGCTTGAAGAAAAAGTTGTGCTGATTAAGAAGACCAGCTGCCTATATAAGTAGCTTACACTGACGAAGAAAATTTGAACTGTTGTCGCAAAGTCTATATGCTACCGCGCTTGGGGGCGAATGAATGAAATTATTGGAGCTGAGGCTTGTATACGAGGTCGTCTGATAGAAAAGCATCCTACCTTTGAACGGGGAAAACACTGACGTACCTGGAACAATGAAAACCTAATCGCCCTCAAAGCAGTCTCCTTGGGACTACACACACACCTTCCAGCGGTGCCGCCATTGTCGGAAGCATTCCGAGAAAGCCTCTTTTGCAATGGAGTTTAGCTCGGCTGTCGTTGCAAGTATAATGTCTTGTCTGAAATCGCATTTCTTTCAATGGCCTCTTGAGTTTGGGGAACAGCCAGAAGTCGCAGGGGGCCATATCGAGAGAGTAAGGAGCCTATTGTACCACAGGAGTCTGGTTTTTCGCCAAAAAGTTTAAATCAAGTGCGAGGAATGTGCTGGAGCATTGTCGTGATGGAGGCGCCAATTCCTGTTGACCACTACTCCAACGGCTTGCGCCACACAGCTTGACTTAGGCGACGGAGGCCAACCCTGAAGTACTCTTTGGTGATTGTTTGACCCTCTGGTGCGTACTCGTGGAGTACCACACCACGGGGGTCAAAGAAAGCAGTCACTTGGATGTTGCTGCGCACTTCACGGGCCTTCTTTGGTCTCGTGGCGTAAAGACCACAGACATCATATAACCTGACGCGTTTGTAGAATCGCATCAGTCACCTGATTATTAAGCCCGTATTCCCAATAGGCAACCTCTTCGAAGGTCTTTCAGCAGACCTTTCGTTAGCCTTTCAGCAGAATCGAACATAAGGAACGGATGTGGCTCTTTTATGCGAAACGACAGTGTTACAAAACCAGTTACTGTAACCGATAAACTGGTCTGAAGAGACCAACTTTGTTTAAAACTTGTTGCTGTTTCTTTGTTACTTCTTTATTTTAGGAGAAATACTTTTCAAGATAATCTCATGTAAATAACACGTTTCATTCGTTCGGCATCAATAATATGACCTACAGCAAAGTGACGACTAAAATGTTTATTGTTATTGTTGTTGTTATTGTTATTATTATTATTATTATTATATAAACAATTCTAGGAAACATTTCCCGGTTTCCTCAAAACTA
The DNA here is from genome assembly GCA_017312745.1 of Gryllus bimaculatus. Taxonomy (NCBI): domain Eukaryota; kingdom Metazoa; phylum Arthropoda; class Insecta; order Orthoptera; family Gryllidae; genus Gryllus; species Gryllus bimaculatus. The sequence continues at coordinate 118,408 of BOPP01000499.1, read as the reverse complement.
TACATTTTTTTTAAAACGCGCGAAACTGATTGCCTGATTAGAAGTTTTATCCCATAAATTTGGCGGTTTTTATCATTTTCAGAAATAAATTTCAGAGAGAAATTTTTTTGTGCGTGTGTGTTAGAAATTATGGTTTTATTTTACTTTCCTAAAATTAAAATGTCAGTAAAAACGAATGATTGTTTACTGCGAATTCTTTATGGACTAACTTCTATTAGTTGTCCTGAGTTTGAACTGCCTAGTACAGTACTTAAAAGTTTCACAAAACAAATGTATAAATCTGACAATGAATAATAGTGATAAAACTTTGTTAGATATTTTGATAGAGTTCTTAATTTGACCATCATAGACTATAATTGAATTATCTCAAAATGTTCCCATGTTATTTTTTGACAATCACTATAAATATTTGCGAATTTGCACACATTTGTATAAGTAGGCAAATAAACAACTGTCGAATACAACATAGTGTTTATTCAAATTTTGTGAAAAACAAAATTTCAGGGACTGGTATTGCCTCCATCAGGAGTTGAGCTGAAATTAGAAAAAGCATTAAAAACATTGCAAAATAAAAAACGAAATAAAATCTGTAGCACCAAGTTTAAGTATAAAGCTCACTTTGATTGTGAAATCCTCAAGCATAGGTCAAATTTGTTACAAACATTAAAAAAAATATTATAAATCAAATAAATGTTGAATGTGTTAGAATGGGAGGTTACCTGCTGTCTGTGTGTATGTTTGCGTGTGCAAACTGGTTATGCTTTCTACTGCAGAGTTCATTGTGGGAATTTATTTATAGTTTCCTAAACCCATCATGGAGATTTTGTGATCATGATCGAAATATGTTAACATGTTAAAAATATTTCTTATGTTATTATTTTATCCTGTACTTTGTAAGTGAGTTATGGTTGTGGGGGGAATCAATGATATTATGTTAATGTTCTTTCATTCATTTTTATTTAATTTGTATATTTTATCCCAAATAATTGAGAGGGCAATTAACTGACATCAAACGTAAATCCTGACACCAAAATAAAGAGCCAGGACAGCCCTTAAGGGAATTGGCAAAATGTGAATTATGCATCCTTGCAATATCAGTTTAAAAATGATTTGAATTATTTGATTTTTATTTTATTATTATTTATGGTTTAAATCTAATAATTTAAATAAATTGTGTCATGAGATAATTCATTTTGTAAATTCATCACTTGTAAAGCATTATTCCCAAAATAGCTCTGACTTTGTGTCAAGCTGAATTATATGCTGAACGGGAATGTCATGAAATTAGCCATCACTGCTTTGTATATTTTATTTTATTTCACAATATTATTTTTATATAATTTTATTAAAGAACTAGATCATTTCAAAGGACAAATCAATACACGAAAGTATCAATTGATTATGAAATATGTTTTGAAAAATAATGAATATTAATATCAATATTAATTTAACAGACTTTATGGAGATGGACAATAACTAAAAGAGGGGTGTTACCATTATTACCGCCCCAGGTGACACCATCTGTGACAACACCACTATGTAGTAGTGGTAGTAGTAGTTGTTATAGTAGTAGTAGTAGTAGTAGTAGTAGTAGTAGTAGTAGTAGTAGCAGTAGTAGTAGTAGCAGTAGTAGTAGTAGTAGTAGTAGTAGTAGTAGTAGTTGTAGTACTAGTAGCAGTAGAAGTAGTGGTTGTTGTTGTTTCTTATTGCTTCTTGAAATTAACACTAATATAAACAGTGACAATACTGTGAATGAAATCAACACTATTACAGACTTTCTACACAATACTGTGAATGTATGTAATTTTAAAATTTGTGAATCTTATGGTTTCATTTTTATTTGAAGTAAGAGTAATTAAGTGAAGTCTTCATCAAATTCTATTTGTATTTTTGTTCCTTTTATATTAGAAAAATAACCAAAATTCACAAATTAACTATTGGAAGGTTGTGCATCCGTAGTGTTCCATTAGTTATCTCACCAAAATTCATTTGGTGCCTTGATATTGAGAAATGTAAGTGACCTCTGCACTCTCCCACACATGCCGTCCGTGGTTTTGAAGATGTTTTCCATTCAGACGGAGTGTCTGCCGAATTACTTATGTTAAATAATTGTAAGAAATGTGTTGATGCAGAAGTAAATTGTATAATTTTAAATGTAATGAGATTGCTAATTATAGTGCATTATCTCTTAAATATCTCTATTCTCACTTAAATAGAGCTGCATTTTAATGTTTGGAGTTCAAATTTTGCGAAAGAAATTTTTATGTATTGTCATAAATCTTTTTTATATGAATATTAATGCACTTACTTACAAATATCAGCATTTTCTTTTACTTGTGTTCTCATCAACAACATATAATTATTAGATATTGATTTATTACTGAAAAGTTTTGTAAGTAAAATATCGTGTGAAATGCTCTCTAACAATTGCTTTTCTTTATATGTGTAAATTTTTTGAATTCAAATTGTTATAACCTAGAAGAAATATCTTCCTACAGAGATAATTGCACATGTCATGTTTGTAAGGTCCCTTTTCTTAGCAATAATACCAACGAACTTCTCATGTACTTTTTGAAGCCTATCAATAATCATGGCCGTTAGCAAGTGTCTGCGCAAGTGTGTAAACTTTTGAAAACTACAAAAAAATTGAATACAATTGTTAATGAAACAAGATTTAACAGACACTATTCACTTCAGGGAATGACCTTCCCCTCGAGATATTTAAATTTAGCTTTATTACCGAGGGATATATATACATACATACATACATACATACATACATACATACCTCTTATTATTGTGACAGGACCAAGAAGATAGTAATTTGCTGCTTATTCATTAGTTCCTTAAACACTATCACTATCTTCTGACCTAAAATTTTGTTAACATTTGATTTTAAATTCCTAAATGTTGTTAAGAATTTTTTTTATTTTCGGTACTTTTGAATTTTGCATTTTATTTACAGTACTTTTGTACTTATTTCATCATTTAATGATCCAATGCTATATTTTCGAAATCACTCCCGCTCTTTGAATCCGCCCTGGATAAGCTACAAATTCCTTACAGAGATCATTGTACTCTATGTGCTTTTATTTTTTGACACATGATGTCAAATGCATTGTGTCAGATCATTATGGTTCTGGGAGACTTGGATGCAAAGTTTTATTCTTCGTTTCTAAATCTGCTTCTGTTTTTTGAGAAAAAAAATCACGTTCATTAGTCGGTTACTAGAGTCGGTATAAAATAATACGATTTACCCTCAAAGAAATTTATTTCTCAACCCTTTGCACATTGGTTCTCATATGTTCCATCCAATATTTGATGACTTTATTTTTTATAGAAATATGAAAAAAGTGAAAAGAAAAAACATTAAAATACTCCACTATATTTTATTTTAATGAAAACGTAAATGACGTTTCTTTAATGGTTACTATCTGTTGTTATAATACCTTTTTACTCACCGATAATAATTTTTTATCTAAATAAAAAGTAAATTAATATTTTTGATCTACTCCCATCGGCGGTGGCACAGAAAACAATTTAACATGAAGTAACAAAAGGTATTTTTCTACCAATGGCTCACATGAAAAAATAATTTTAATTGCCACACAGAACAACGAAGATACGTTATCGTCTTGTATAATAAATTACCATTATTTCCAACTTCAAAAGGAAAATTAACAAAGTTCTCTTCTATTCAATCAAGTGTTAGTGCACGTGTATCATTTATCTTAGACGCAACTTATCTTCTGCTGATACACCCCTGTTCTTCCACTTATTGCGGGAGTACGTGGGTTTATTCACAGTTGGCAGTTACGTGGGCTAGGCAAGGCAGACAGTGCCGAACCTGATAAATATGTCCGCGCCTCTCCGCGAAGGCCAGGATAGGCACGTCGCCTCGCTTGCGCCGTATTCTGAAAAAACATCCCGAAGACAGCGTTGAACTGAAGCACGCTTTGCCCACTTTGCTCACTTGATGCATGTGCGTTCTGCTGAAGCATGCAAATTCTGAAACTGACTGCCCCCACAGAAAATCACAATATCCCTTTATATTAGCACCGTGGCACGTGTGTGTAATTGTCAAGTAAACAATCGGCGAATGTTTTTATCATTCACCAAATATATATTTTATTTTTAAGTTAACATTTAACATAACTTAATATTTTTAGATTTAAATAAGTTTTTAGTATTATATTTTGACTGAAAAAGCCATTGAACTACTAAGCAAACCGTTTTTCTGGTTCAATGACGTAGGTAAACGACAAATTGTTGACTTGCTCCTTCACTGAGTTCAATTATGCATTGTGCTGGCGCAAAAAATGTAAAAATTTCATTCTGTAAAAGGTTGGCATCCAGAAAGTATTTCAAGAAGCCAAATAGTAACCTCCCACAAATTTCTTAAAGAAAGATGATAGCACACTTTTAGATCGTAAATCATGAAATGACGTCCGTTCGGACTTATTGGAAATAACATCTTTGGAACGTGATGCGATCAGTATTTAACACTTAAAAAAATAAAGTGAGTAAAATTTCAACAATAACAACAACAACAAATATTTGTTCCTGGGGAGGCACTGCTTCCGTACCTCCTCGTGGATCCCAACACTGATCTGTTTAGTTGTTTGGCCTGAACTGTGTGGCCTACCCAGAACATTTGTTCACATATTCTCAGAATATTCTCTTGTTGATCTGGAGGCGAGTTGATTAGATTGATAAACCAACTGTTGATACTTCGGATGTATTCAATGTAACCAAACGCCACGACATAATAACGTATTCACAGTAAATTAAATGACTGCGTGTGATTAACAGTTCCTGGCGTATTTTGAACAGAGATCTCTGTAGAGAAAAGAGTTATTATGTCGTGCGATTAAACGCTCGAAATTCGTATTCATTAACTTTTAATTTGTTCGAAACGTCTTATTTATACATCCAGAAAAGTTAGAAGTTTTAGCATAGTTAATTTACTCACAAATTGTTGACTTCGCTTTCAACAAATGAAATTTTCACAAAATGTCAAAATGACTTTTGTATTGTGTTTTTTATTTCGAATTTACAAATTGTGTACAAACGTACATTATTGCAATACTTTTCTCATACATCATTCATTTCTCCGTTGTAAATGTTTCTCCTCGACCCCGAAACGCTAGTATTTCCTACTTTTTGCCGTACTGCGTCCCTTTGTCTTTGTAAATGTTTTTCGGACTTGCCATCATATCATGCAACATTCATGAAATTGTAATATCCATGCAAACTATCATCGACTATCTTACATTTTAAGACAAATTAATTTGCAAATCACTCTGTGCATGTATGGGGTTGCATTTTTGGCACACAATGTTTTTGTAAACGATTTGTAAATTCATATTTCATACATTCTACCGTCATCCACTGTTTTAAACATGATGACAAAACGAATTCAACGGGCAAATATTTAACAATAGCTAAATAAAATAAGACAACAAAAGAGATTCATTTACACAATTCAAGTTATTTAAAATGTTCAGTTTAAATTCATTGAAAAAGAGCCAACAAGAATTTTATGTTTATTAAAGATATGTTTGCGGCCAATTTTTTTCTTTTAAACATTGGACAAAATATACTTTCCGTGATAATGAGTTAAATATAGATATGATATAGAAATATAGAATGATAGATATTTTACTGATAAACTTTATTTGTATTAGTTTTTGATGTAGAATGTATCATATGAATACTATGGGCGATGATATCTTCAGGGGGTTGTCTGTGAGATAACCCTGTAAATGTAGCGTAGAGAACATATTTAAAAATAGAGTTGTAGGCATAGAGAATCTTTAGGGCTTTTTCCTTTCAGATAGAGACAATTTATTGAAGAAATAATTAACCAATGGATCCTGTCAGTGATTTACTAAAATTAATAGTATCCCGTAAACACATTTTTTAAAATAAAAGTTAATACGTAATCCAATCAATAATTTAAAATTAAATATCACATTAATCCACTCTGGCGTTGGATTACTATTGTTAGAATAAACATGGATGAGAAAAATGAGCTTGAAAACTTCACATTTTCTTGCTTGAAACATGCTTTGCATATTTAATTTATTGAGAGTGGCGAAGTGCAGTAGAAATTGGTGAGAAATCTTAAGACGAATATGCATTACGCCAACACGAGTCTTTTTTTTCTACAAATAATGAAATCTTCCATCTGTGTACATTTAGAAGTATTCATTTCACGAGGATATTTCTGTTCGTACAGTAACTACAGTACTGGAAAATTATTCAATTATTCCAAATATTTACTAACTGTAACTGTTTGCAATAGTACAACTTTTCTCACATAGTCTTAAGCCTTTAAACATTTGTTGAAACGGTTCCTTATGCTTATGCGTTGAAAAGTCATCGTCTAAGAGCTCAAACGTCAGTTTGCTGATCTTCCTCGTTGACTGTGAATACCTCTTCACTGTTCTGAGAGATAATATTAAGCAGGCCTTTGGTGCGAATAACAATGTCATCGGTATAAAACCGTCCTAAATGATGTGAATGAACTGATGGTACAAATATTTCATCTCCATTCATCCTGGACTGAGCGCGTCAAATCACACTTTTTTCCACGCCTCTGTGATAGCACCGCCGTTAGCATACAGCATTGCATCGGCAAATAACGAACCCTAGACCACTTTGAGGCACGTGCCAGAGCAGCACCCGTGCGCATCGGGCTCGGACCACGCGCGATCTCTTTCCCACTTTTGAATTGCATTTGCAACGGCACTTTTTTCTGTAGTTCCTTCCCATCCACCGGCACTAATGACCAGAGCAGTCGAAGCGCTCTAAACTACAAGGAATAAATGAACCAATCAGTCAATCAATCAGACTGCCCATGCGTACGCGCAGCGCAACAAGAGGAGCGTTCTTCATTTCTGGGCCTTTTATTTGATTTTCTGTTAATTATTGAAGTGTGTTTTTGGGCAGTTGTAAGAATGATCGACACCGACTTGGCCACGTTTTTTCGGGAAATTTTTGTTTTTTAGCTGTTTTCGCCCGATTTTTAAATTTGTGGCACATTTTTGGGAGCTTCTGCGAGGGAGTCAAAATTGGCCAGATTTGAAAGGTGAATTCGAAAGTTGTTTTCACGTTTTTGCCGCAAATTTGTCCGATACATTGTAGTTCAGTTACGCTTGTGTATATACTCTTTCTGGATGTTCAATCTGCAAGAAAACTGAACCACGTAACAAAGCATTAAGAATTTTTGACATATGTCATGCCCTTTTTAGTAATACATTTAACATTAACAATTAAACAAAGTATCGTTTTGTTTTCTGACAAGCAATGAAAATGATTTTCATGAAAAAGTCTTTATTTTCCAACACAATGTTTCGCGTGTTACACGCATCTTCAGGTGTATACAAAAATATATAATTAACATGATTACGTGTAAACATTTTTACGTCAGAAAGTTTTATTGCTCTAACTGGAGGGTAGAGAACAGGCATAGATACATGATGTGATTGGGGGATGGACAACAGGCAGATATTTTTTGAATGGAGTTATCCTTTTTTATAGCATTTTTTGTGAAGTTCTATGAATTGTTATAAAATATGTGCTTAATTTAACATGTTTTTGTAAGTTTTCTCACATTTATTTAATATTTTGCACTTACTACTTATATTTTTTAAATTTATATTTGCTTTTATTGAATTTCATCTCTGATTTCTGTGTAACTTTTATTTTTGACTCTTTTATTTTATTCATTATCTTCAAAATGTGCTTCTCCTTTTTTTAATATCAGGCGCAATCATATCAATTATATATTTTTGTATACACTTGAAGATGCGTGTATGTGACATGCGAAACGTTGTGTTGGACAATGAAGACTTTTTTCGAAGAAAAATATTTTATTTTATTGTTAAAAAACAAAAGGATTCTTAGGTTTAATTATTATTCTTCAGGTGACAATCACAGTTTTCTCACTTTTTGTATGTTATACATTTAATATTATTTCAAAAATTCAATAAAATGACATGTCAAAACGCGCTTAATTAAACAAGCCTGTTATTTTTTGAAAACTGAATTAACTCGTCGACTCTGTACTCGAAAATTCAAATCACCAAATACTATTTCAAGTAAAATTTAAATAATCAAAAATGTAATGGACGGTCATTTTTATAAGGAATTTAACACATTTATGGAAATAAAATGTTTTATTGCGAGAGGCACGGGTTCTCTTTAAAAGTTTTCAGGGGGCAACGAACACCTGCCACTCTTCTGTGCGCTTGCCTATGGAACTATTTTATTGATGCTTACTTGGGTATTTTGTGCTGTGTACAAATTGAAAGTTTTTATCTTATGTAACATTCAAATCACCTTTGCCGGGGTTATGGTTGAATGGATAGGTTAATTATTTATGTAAAATAAGTTAAGAGCAATATTTTATTCAAAATACAAATTTGCGAAAGGTAAATAAACATCAGTGTACACTAGTCACTTCGCCTAGCAATGAAGTGTCTCCAAATGCAAAACAAGAAAACGCGTATTATGAATGAGTGCCAAGATTTCTTTAATGATATCCATTAAACTGTACTAACATGATACACATTGGTAAAATACTCTGTCTATTCTATCCGAGAAACGCACGTCAATGAAATTTTATATTTACGTTAATAAATGTAAGTGAAGATTTATTACTTGTACAACGTTCTCATGCAGTGCAAGAAACATTGGGCAAAGTGAACTAGGGGAATCGAAGTCTGTGTTCTTGCAACGAACATAGCAAACAAGACAGCTTCTTGAAAAACAAGACTGTTCTTGTAGCGAAGACAAATTCATTATTTACAAGCTGAAAAAAAATTAACTGACGTACGTTTTCACATTTCTGTAAAAATATACTAATTTGTTACTTTGCATCAAAGCGTGGCTTTTTAAAGAGATGGTGAACATTGAACACCAAGCCATAATTGTGATAACAATTATTTTCTAAAGTATTGTCTAATATATTTTTGCAGAGAAATTATATCCATAAAATTGTAAAATTTACAACATCACTTTCCATCTACACTTCCCACGTTTGTTACAAATTTACACTAAAGCGAAAATATCAGCGCAAATTATTGGGAAACAATTTAAAATGTACTTAATATTTTAAACATTAAGTAGTACCATTGTTCGTTGCAGAGGTTTTGAAAAGACATTAAAACAATGGGCGTAACCAGAATTAACCCAGTGGGAGCATGTTGGGAAGGGGGTATGTCGCTCCCTAGAGGTGTCACTGGGGGGCCAGTATTGGTTGCTCCGTCTGCTTACTGAAAAAGAAATGCACCCAGTTGACTAACGTTTCTCAAAGTGCAAAATAAAAAAATATATTAAACAATTTAAAAGTAGTATTTAAAAATATGTGTTTAAGAATTTTAGCGTAAGAGATGAGAACCAAAACTTCCAATAATTTAAAATAATAGAACATTGTATATTTTGGTAGTTCTATATATATTATTCTAAAACGGGAAGATTCACTTCATGAATTGCCCCCGGAAAATAAAAATCGGGAGACTTCAGTGTCTCATCATCTAACTTTATTTCACTTGCAAACTTGCAAAAAAATGTTTGAACAACAGAAGGTATAAGGTGAAATTTCCCGTTGAAAGGATTCTCTGTAGAATTGTTTAAATATTTCTTCATATGGAAAGGGGGGCGGTCTCTAGCGGTTTCTCGTCGGCTACGCCTTCGGAAGAACAAATATGATGAAAAACTCTTGTTGAATATATCTTGAATACTATAGAAGTTAGTTAAGAAATGTGTAAAATTTTACTTTTTCATAGAGCAGTGATGTGATTATCATTACAATCGTCACTACATTGTGACATAAGCGGACATTTTAAGAGTGGAACCCCAAGTGGTAAATATTATTGACATTAGTGAGAAGTGGGATGATAAGCCAGATTGACTAAGTAGGAAGATGTGGTTCGGTACATGGTAAATAAGAATTCTCTTAGGGGAATTCATTGAAGTCACTTTTAGTTTTCTTTGCTGTCACCCGAATATCTCAGGAAGATTGTCGTCATGTTTAATAATTGCATACAATCTTTATTCGTAATTTATACCACATTAAGAAAATAATACTATATGAGTTGAGATATATAGAATATAATTAAAACTTCACAGAAATGCAGTTTGTAAATGCTTCATGATTTTAAACATGTGAAAATGAAGCACATACAACGTATTTCATCGTCCATACTTCATTGTCAGAAATATATAACAAATATCATCGAATATTAATATTATCAGGATAATAATCCTTCTGAACGAGACAGAATACAAAATGAAAGTTTTGAAACAAAGAAGGGTGCTTTAGAAATGAAAGGGTTTTCGTGTGTGCACAATCTCGGAGATTCATTTTGACAGTTCCAAGTTCGCACTACCGTCACTGCCGCTCAGTTGCTGTTTCTTCTGCCATCGTAGCGACAGTCTTGCGAGTATCAAAACCGTCATGAGGCTTACTGAAGGGGTTCTAGTTCAAATTGTTCCGGGTATTCTGAAGCAATAAATAGTAGCGGACCTTTCTGAGAAAGTGTAGATGTAGGTATTCAAATAACACGTAAAGTAACTTGAGTCTTTTGAAGGTCCTATAAAGCGTATAGCAATAGAATATTATTTACTCCCAATAAAATAAAAATCCATTTTAGATATGACAGGGAAAATACACGAAATATTCGAAAATCTTAAGCTTATTGCCCAAGGACGAAATAGGTCGGAACTATACGCATTAGGTGGTTCGTCACCACTCATTGTTTGCCAATTCATTAATCAAAGCAAATCCTCGGCAGACATAGAAGTTAGTAGAGAACGGAAACCACATGTTTTCAACATACAGATTTTCTGACATTGCATGAGTTTTACTCTCTGCACGGCTCCATCAATGAAGTCGTTGCAAATACTCACTGGAGTGTGGTGGCTAGCCACGGCTTTGCTTTGATACAGTCACAATAGTGGCAACTGCGTAGATCATCTTCACTGTTTACAAAACGCAGACTCAGCAAAGTATCGGGAAGAACCCCAAAACTTCCAAATGATAGTGAAAAGTGAGGGTAATATTAGTGACTTATAGATTTCTGCTGACCTGTGATAGAATTAGTGATACACAAATATTATTTTGCGAATCATAAACCTGTGAATATTGTTAGCTTATCAATATTTTCAAGCATTTCGTCTAGCAGTATCTGAATCTTTAAAAAAATCATTTTATATAATAAGTTGGATAAGGATTATAAGATACACACTTCTTTTATAATCCTAATAAAGTTAAAAATTACAAAATTTATAAGTGAATATTTCGACGATTAATGGTTTTAAGTTCTTTTATTTGTTAATGAATTCTGAATACTGACTATTTCGACTGGCTTCCTTGTAAATAAAAATATGTTCCAGAAAATGCCATGTGATATCACGAAAATAAAATAGAAATTCGTGAAACATGCAAAAAAACATTACAAACATTACCCTCAACGTTTCACAACATTGGTACTAAGTAGTTTTTGCTCAAATCTGCGTCCTGTTGTAGTCTCTGAAAAAAACTCATACTAATGGAACTTGTACTTATACATACACAATATAGTAATTTTTGTATTATATTTTCATAATAAATAGTGTAGAAAACAGAGTGAGGCTGTTTTATTTCTATACCACTTTCCAGTTACCCTCCGACTGCTCCAGAAAAGCTGTGAACAATCCCCGAATATATTATTACTCCCAGAACTGTTTCACAAACCATTGCTTATTTAATCGTATAGTGTTTCTTATATTTTAGCCCATTTCCACACTCTGTGACAGCATTACGATATGAAAATGCAAAACCATATTCGAACTGAAAATGATTAAATATAATGAATGGTAATATTTCAGGCAAATGTGTGCATCAAAGCACGAAGTTTCAATGCGCGTTCCTTCCTAAAGTTCGGAAAGCAGCAGCCGCTGTGACAGAGACTCCCGAGAAACTCTAGGGGCCAACTCTCGATTAGCCATCTCGGGAAATCCGAGCGTCCGAACCACGACCATTTTCCGGGAGCACCAGTCAGGATGTCACGCTCGCACTGTCGTGCATCAAAAGGGCTGATATAAAGCCTGTTTTACACGGTCATTTTTGCATTCTTTTTTCATCATTTTTCTGTACAGTAAATGGATGGAAAAAGGACGTTCGTTTCTAAGCAGTATGTTTCGATGCCGAAACTGGATGAGGGTTTTACACGGTCATTTCTGTCTTTGTACGTAATCATGAAGAAAATGCTTCCTCCGGACGCTGCATATAGCGCTGAAGTTCAAACATTTGAACATCGCATCTGTGGTAACAAATCAAGTTAGGTTAGGTTAGGACTGAGCTCGGATGCGACAATATTATAATACAGTGCATAATTTATTTCTCTTTACATTACCACTTCACATTACAATTCAACACATCAGAACGCTCTCAGGCAACTATAAAATGATCGTATCGCTCCACAAGCATAACAAACTAGAGAAACTCCCGTAAAGTGCCGCCAGGAGCGCGGTAGTCAAACTGGATGAAATCTGTACCGAAAAATTGGGCATGCGTCATTTTTTCGTACAAATTACATCCAGTCTGGCCTGTATTTTTTCTGTACCGGCGAAAAATGATGAAAAAATGATAGTGTAAAACAGGCTTTAGGCGCGAGGGTCGTGAGCCTCGCGCAGTGCGTTCCGACTGACGCGTTTCTTAAATGTGGTTCACGACGAGTCCGCGCGTCCCGCCCGAATATCACGTCAGTTAAGCTGGTGTTTTATGATCTAGTGTCGTAACACATGTGAATTGCACAATGGGAAGAAAATAGAAAGGTTAAAGGAAAAGTGTAAAGTCAGAACGAAAGTAGATTGAGTTAGTAAGAATTAAGAAACTGGTGAAAGTGTGAGTGTGTGTGTGTGAGGGGGGGAGGGATGATAATATGAATACGAATAAAGTTTTCATGTACATAAATGTATAGAAGAAACACTTATCTCTCTAGACAAACATTACACAAATAAATTGTATTTTTTCTAGTTGAACGCAGAAAATGGCTGAAATCTAGAAGATAATCTGTATCACAGAAAGAATAAGGAGCAGAATCAGAAAGCAGGCTTATGAAGAAAATAAATACAACATAAGAAGAAAAGATCATACAATACGAAGTGTGAAAATGCGTGGAAACCTTACAATCTAATAAGTAATAATATTACATTTTAGATAAACGCTCTAAAGCAAATACATTATATTTGCTTTAGAGCAATGGATTACACAGGGAGATATGGCGTTAGGGCTTTGAGTGTAAAGAGAAGAAAAGTGCTGAAGAACAGTTTCACGACGTCTTGAAATGTAACCGAATTTGATCAGTCATGATAGCGTACGTGTGAAAATGGGTGCGAAAATGGCAATAGGAGCTTGTGTTATCAATAGTTAATTGATTTAATCCAATCACTGTGTGGAATTATAACTTATCTGAACTCTCTATTTTGTTTTAGTTACGTGGGTATTGAATTCCATATTGCAATTCCTAATTACAGCTTCTAATTACACTGACTTACTGCAGGATAACGTATTGCATCGAGGTATGCATAGTAATTGCGAGGGACGTGATCGTTAACGTGTCAGCATTTCAAAGGTGTGCCATAAGTGCATTTGATTGCTATTATACAAAATTATATGGAAATGGTCTCCTTTTTTCCATTGAGAGAATTTGTATTTTTACCGTATAACTCAGATACATGATCGTATCTGCTAAGATCGAATATGAAACGTATGCATACTCGTACATTTGGTGCTATCTATATAATTTGCATTTTGTTTGAGCTTTAAATCCGTAAGCAGGAAATAACAATTATCAAAATGAGGCATTATGAGCGAATTTACTTGGGTGATAACAGGTAGTAGTTCTTAGACGCCTTTTAAGGAATGGAGGCTTGCGAATACTTTTTGGCAAATCTTACCTTCTTGTGTGGTCCAGTGAAGTGTTCTGCCAATAAGTGTTCCTAAGTTCTTTATATCACTGGAGTAGGGAACAAGAGAGTTATCTATGCTAATTTCCGGTAAGGAGGATTTTTTCAACTTGTTCAAAGCGTTGCGAGAGCCTATCACTAAGCTTTGCGACTTCATTGGATTCAATAAGATGCCAAGGGCTTCTGACCATTTATTGAAAGCATTTAAATCACAATTTATTTTCTGGGCTAATGATTTTAACACCGATGGATGTCCACTTAAATGTGCATACTGTTCCCCGAAATATCCCGCGAAGTTTTAACGGCAGGGGATAGTTTTTCATCAGATACGACGACTTGTATTGATTTGAAAGATACTGAGAGAACAATCGTGTTGTGGGTTCAGCAAAACCCAATATTTTCATTTTTTCAAGCAGAATTTCGTGATCGGCCGAGTCAAATGCTTTACTAAAATATAGAAGAAAAAGTATTGTTAATTTTACTGGAGATTCTTTTTTGTCGCTGTCTCGGCAGCCCGCTACGGGGCCTTGACCGACCAACAATGACCCAGCTTCTCGGTCATAGGGGTTCTTGTAGTAAGCACGAAGACATCCCTCCAACACCAACGTGCTGGTGTTCTTAACCTCAGGGTGGCTTTCTCATAGTCACAAAATAACAGACACTGGGACATTTGTAAGAAAACGCACGATTGTAATTTGCCTCGGACGGGAATCGAACCCGGGACTGTGTCGTGGAATGCGACAACGCTAACCAACGAGCCACCCAAGGGGGACTGTGAATGTCGTAGCTTTCTCAGTAATATTTAAAAGTAAAGTTCCTGTGTTTCTGCCTAACAGGAAGCTATAGTGTTGATCACGTATGATACTTTTGCTTTCCAGGTAACTTATAATTTGACATCGCGCAATTTTTCTAGTACTTTTGAGATTGTAGATAGAATACTTATTGGTATGTATTCTAGAGGATTTGTGGTAGTTTTAGGAAGAGGGTGAGCAATTGAGATTTTCCAAGAGATCGGTTACTTCGGAGAAAAAATGTTATGTCGTTTACAATGAGATATACAACTCTGGAACTGAGGTTTAGTAATTTAGCAATGACATTATCTGTCTCTGGGGCGTTTTATTTGAGGCTCTGAATGGTTTTGAAAATGTCATAATGATTTGTAGTTCAAAAAATAATTATTCGTGAGTGTGTACCAAAACGGATCGTAAGGTTGAGAGAGTTCTGTTTTTTAAGAAATAATCGAAGTGAGGAGCCATATTAGCAAAAAGCTCGCTAACAGTGTCAAGAGACTAATCAATTTGCGTTGGGGTTCGTGGTCTTCCTAAACCTAAGGTACGCAGCGATTTCATACTGGTTTTGAATCTCTGTTCGTGCCAAGAATTTGATGGTAATATTTAATTTTAGCATTCCTTGATTTTTCGTTGCAATATTTCTATTTCTTGAATGCATCTCTATCATGTTTGCACTTGGTGTCATAAAATACGAGGCGGCATCTCTCTGTTTCACTAACGCACGTATTTCATCCGTTCGCCAAGGAGTGGAAAGGCATCATTTCCCCTTGCACTTATAGGAATCTTGGATAAAGTTTCCCGACTTTCACCATATATCGCGAGATTGAAGTTAATTGCAAAGCGGTCGAAAGCCGGTTCTCCGAAAAGAGTTTTCGCGTGTTTGAGAGATATGGACAATTTTTCAAACAATTATTTTCTCAAAAACCGGTCCTTTTTCTTTAAATTTTCTTCTCATATGTATCAAGGGGCGGTGATAATGTTATGCTAGTCTCATATCTGGCGAATTCTCTGCATTTTCAGAAAGTGTAAAAAATTTCAAAGAGTTAAAATTCTAAAACTATGAACAATATTGAAATTAGAAACTTTTGTCTTAATCAAAATCTTTTCTTAAAAAGCAAATTTTAAAAAAAGGTCTTCCTTTTTAAAAAAGGAATATTTTTGGTTAATTTCTGCATGACAGTGCAATTTAAGATTTATTTTCAAAAAACGCTTCAATTACATAGAACACGGGACTCTTAGAATTTAGTCTTGCAGTCAGGACAGAACAACGCGAGAGCACTCCACTAGGTCGCAGCTCTGTATCAGAGCCGTCTGTTTTGGGACTGCCATGTATATTTACCCTCTCCAGGTCATAGGGTGGTTTTGAGTCGTTCTTAGTGAGGCGTAGGGCTGCTTCGGGCTGGGGTGGTGTTGTCTTCTCGCGATTTGGGACATCTTCGTTTGTGGATAAGCTCATGGTGAGGCGAAGGGCGTAGGGCGCCGCGGCAACCATGCGCCATTTGGTGTCGAATGGGGTGACGCAAAGCCCCGATACCGATTGCTCGGTCGGCCCGTCAAAGGATGCGCTCTGTGTCACACTTCTTGCTAGTATTTTTCCTGTGATATAACCCCGCAGGTAAAGTAAACGGTACACCCCGGGAGAGATGGCTCAGGGTCGGCTTTAATCCATGGGCCACTGAGTAGGGCAGTAGAGTAACGAACCAACGTGGGATGGCTTTCCAGGACAGCCTTGCCCAGTTAGACGTCTACCTCTCCAACACGGATAACAGCCCGACCTTTGCCATGAAGGTCGCAGCTCCGTCGTCGACTTGGCATTCGCGACCACCAAGCTATTTTTTTTTGAAGCCAAGGGAGAAATGTAGGAAGAATTCTGCAAAGCATAAGAGGCCAACTTGGAACCCCACGTCCCCACGAGGAATGTGTTACAGCCTACGGAAACTCTTCAAGATGTATACGATGGTCCACCGGTTTCGTTAGACGTACTATCCAAAGCTTGCGATAAGGTCCAAGATTGCAAAGTCCCCGGCTTGGATGGAGTGCCGAATGTTGCTATTAAGACTGCTATTAGGACTGGGCCTGATCTATTGTTTGGGGCATATAATGCGTGCGTGCGAGAGGGGAATTTTCCCCGTTGTTGGAAGCAACAACGGCTGGTCATCCTTCCAAAGGCCGATAAGCCTCCTAGCGACCCGTCAGCATATCGGCTTATATGCTAACTGGATATTGCAGGCAAGGTGTTAGAGCGGATTATTTGCAAACGGATTGAAGCCTACACGGAGGGACCACAGGGGCTGTCTGATAATCAATGTGGCTTTAGGAAGGCGAGATCCACAGTAGACACAGTTAAGGTCCTCATCGACATCGCACGCAAGGCTATTGGGGACAAACGATGAAGAGGCACAAATAAGAATTGCGCTATTGTTACCCTCGACGTCAGGAACGCATTTAATACGGCAAGGAGGAGTTTCATACTTACTGCGTTAAAAACCTTGGAGTTCCGAATAACACTACGAAAATAATCAGAAGCTACTTTGCTGTACGAAACAGACCCCGGAATAAATACATATGGTATCTCAGGTGGTGTTCCGCAAGGCTCGGTATTTGGCCCGCTGTTGTGGAATATTATGTATGACTCCGTTTTGAAGCTCCAGCTGCCGGATGCGCAAGGGCCATTGGATTTGCTGACGATGTTGCGGTGGTAGTGGTCGGCAAATATACTGAAGAGGTCACGCAAGTTGCGAACGAGACTGTGGTTGCGATGCGGCGGTGGCTAACGTCGGTGGGGCTCCAGATGACTGAGCATAAAACGGAGGCTGTCTGGCTGACAAGCAGGAAAGTGAAGGAGGGAATTACTCTCAGTGTAGGGGATAGTAAAATAGTCTCCCAACAGTCACTAAGATGCTTAGGAATTCACATTGACCCGAGACTGCACTTCGACGAGCACTTGTCTATAGTCTGCAAGAAAGCGTGCGACATGGCATGCGCCTTTGCACGAATTATGCCAAACATTGGTGGTCCAAGGCAAAGTAGCCGGAGGCTATTCTCTAGTGATGGGAACTAAGGATGCCTTTGGGATCCGATCGTACGCCCGCGGTGCGAAGTCAGTATAAAGAAGCTCCGCCTTGAGGCTGGCCCAGGTGTTTCACACGGTAGCACATGACGTTGTGTGACCTCATGGCACAAGAAAGGGGGTCTGGCTTTACAGACGCAAGCGAGAGGGTGCTACAGTTAGGGGCGTCATCATGAAGGAAGATAGGGACGTGACAATGGCCCAGTGGCAACGGCGATGGGTTCTATCATCCACTGGTAGAATGACATTTTGTCTTATTCCAGACGTAACGATATGGACTCAAAGGAAACTCGGAGATGTGGATAATTATTTGAACCAGTTGTTAACGGGGAATGGGTCGTACCGTGGATTCGAATTCTGTTTCCGGTTGGACGATGACTCCTCATGCCCAATGTGTGACCTATTGGTTGAAGATGTGGAGCACGGGTTCTTTCACTATCCACGCTTCGTTGAGGAGAGGGAAGAACTTTACTGACTCCTCATGCAGGTAATGACACCTGCATCGCCACTAGGATGCTGATGTCCCAAGAAATTTTGGTTGCCACCTATGCCGCAAAATGTTTAAGGAAGCTTCGGGTAGGAGAATGACTGAGGAGTGTCTCGTGACATCAGTTGGCATAGAGCAATAAGCCTATCCGCCTTTCCTGTGATGCAATGCCTGACGGCGGTTCTGCGGGAAGGGAACCGGAGTATTGGGGGCAGTTTTAGTCAGTAAAGCACAGGCTAGCTGTGAATCCCACATGCTGCGGAATGCGGGCTCTGCAGTGACTTTGAGAGATTTACCCCTGCCCTCGTAAAAAAAAGATGGCTCAGGGCTTCAAGTAATGTCACTGCAGTCCCTTTGACTGGGTGGCCCTAGGTTCGAGTACCGACGGTGGCAGAATTTTCGACACTTTCACCTAGGACGAATCGCTGTCTGGAGGAGAATTCTAGCGACTGGTTGCTCTGATTGGTAGCTTTTGTGGTTTCTCCGATCAACACCAGGTGAGTGCCGGAGCAGTACCCTAACAAACACGCCGCGGACCGTCCGCGATCTTTCCTACCTCTTCTTTGTCCTATCCTCACCCTTAACACACACCTACACTATCGTGCCCTACACCACCACACATGCCGGGAGACCGGTCGGGAGCAGAGAGCTTGTAACGGCTGGAACGGTACCCCGCTAGAGGAAGATACATGGTTGGGGACAACCCCACTTCACTCTCTTGAATCATAATACGGCAAATACATCAAATTGAATAATAGTGTACACTCACACTAGGTTTTTGCAATGATAACCCTTCTCTTTATCACTTTCTCACTTCAAGCGCTGGTAATAAGGATTTTTCGGGTACATGTGGTTCGTTGGACTGCGTTGGTTGCAGGGTGTTAAAAATGTGTACGACGTTATCAGCCCCAGGAGGACTAGTTAGGAGGACCTTCTTTGATTGTCAACACCTACTTCTTATCATTATGAATCCAATTATATCACTATCAATAGCGCTAACCTAGAGTATTTTCTGTGCTTCACTCTATTCTCTAGAGAAGTTAGTAACTTAACATTCTTCTCCATATTGACCAAAAGCACTAGCGACACTTGGTGCGTGTGCAGCTTCTCAATTGTCATCAAGATGTGCTTTATGTGATTTGATTTGTTAGACAGGTCGAAGTAAGTTCGATCGCGTAATTCGGTCCCCATGATAGGTAGAGGTTCAACTAATACCTTGATGTCAATTTAATAACTGGTCTCGACCATCGCCGGGGTTGGGAGTACGTACGTCGCTATCCGTTGCTGAGCAAGAATAACCTCCTGTTTTCGACTCGTAAGCGGGGGATTTCATCGGGGCAAATAATATTTAACACTCTTGGGTTGCTTGCGGTATAGTAGCACGCGAGCCTATCGGCGAAGATGGGATGACGTGAGTGTGAGGGGAAAATGGGGAATAATGATTTTCACTGGTATGTCTGTTAGAGACAACGAAACGTTTTTTTCTAGTAAAAAAATGCTTTTGTATTGTACCTTTAGTTGTTGTAGACCAAGATATTAATAATATATTTTATTGCATTTGTTGTGCCCACCTAGTTCCTCAACTCTACCTCTTCTTATACCTTTTATAGTTTGCATTGAAACAATTAAAAAGTTAATCATCCACTAACGCAGCAGCAAATACAATTGCATGTCACCTCTTATTGACACTACTAGGAAATACAAGATCTATAATTAAATATTCAACCATCTTAATACAAATGATGTGAATATATTATTATCGAAATTGGACTTTTAGGGGGGGAATGTCTCTTGGCTGTCATATATTTACCTCTTAAGTCAGGCAGCATACAAATGTTAGACGAAACTTATTTCATGTGTGATCAACCCTTATGAACATGTTATTGAAATAGGTGTCTTTAATCACAACTTATTAAAATCCTCTCCCTTTGATGAGCAGTTTTCGCACTTTTTCACATCACGAGTCTTAAAATCTTACCCCTAGGACTCGCGGAACACTCAAATATCGCGGAAACGTGGATCTATCATGTAATAGTCACTTATATAAACCATGGTGTAGAAAGAAAGGTGAGACGAACCGCCGAATTCTTTCCCTTCTGCGCATGACGTCACGACGGTTGCTCATCTCCCTTTCACCTGCTGAGATTGTCATTGTGTTATACACACCGAATGTTTGTAATCGCGATTTCATTTGTGTTAGTGGTTTTCTAGTAGCTTTTAGTGGCGAGAAGGTGATCATATCATGAATTGATATTCAAAAATTGATAGACAATACCGGGTGCTGGTTTAGCTGCACAAACTTCAACACAAAGGGAACAGTCATAACGTATTTTTCGTTCCCGAAAGATGCCAATTTATGTGAAGGATGGATAAATGATTGTCGGAGACAAGGTAAGATCAATTTAATGAATGGTAAGTATTAAATATTTAAGGTGTCTTTTGTTTCCTTAAATTGTTTTCTTATTATTCTGACGTTAATAGTAGTCATTGTTTTCAGCTCCTTTGTTCTATCCACATTTCTGATGATAGCTTCGCAATACCATTGCGTCAGATATTATTGAATTACACGACACAGTGCCTAAGTAAAGTTGCCTGTTGAATTTGATAAAATAAATACAAGTAGAACCATTCGACTAGTTGCTACAAACAGGCACAAATTAGTGGATGCACTGTTACCACACGCAACAAGATGTAACGAGAGTGTTCCAGAAGAATCAGTTAATAAGAACAGAGTTTGTGGAGCTATTCATCAAATTGATTAAACACAAACGATGAAACAATTACATGATGCAATTAGAACATGTGAAAGAAAATATCCTGAACTGTTTATAGAAAAGTTCAATTAGAAGAACAACTCAATACGTTAATGAGAACTGATAAGGATACAATACCCAAGGTAATGGCGTAACTACAAAAATAACACCTACATTGCTTTAATGACTGTACAATAGTATCAAAATTACTACTATTTTAGGTTTAAAAACATAAAAATGTTTCTTAGTACTAAATTACGTATTTCTTATATGGCTATGAAAGCAAAAAACCAACGAAGAGCAGAATATTTAGACATTCTTGAAAATGTATATCATGTTATGGTATCTTTTGCTTCAATAGAAAATCTACATTTTTCTCTGATATTGAGTTCAATAAACCTTAATCAAGAGTGTTGCTATTGCAGTCCTAGGAATTACAAATATTTTAATATAATGATAAAATGTTTCACTATTTTAATTAAATATCTTACTACTGTTTGAAATAAAAATGTGTGAAAAAAAGCAGGCCAATCAAACATTTTGAGATATTTTAGTAACATTTTTATTAAAATATTTTCAATACACTTATTTTATTCTTATACTGAGGCAAATAAAAAAAACTTTCTAATCCAGGAAAGAAAGTTCCCTGTAATAATATAGATGTTGAAAATCAGTCATTTCCCTGAGTAGTATCTCTCCCAAAGGCTATAGGTTTCTAAGAACCAATCATATTCCCTTATCTGCCTTTTCAACATTGAAGGATTGAGTCAGATGTCTACATCTTAAGTCAGGCATTTTACAAGATGTTGTTGATATTGTAACGTATTAGCCAGCGTGCCTCGTGGCATCTATTTGGGGACGCTTGGTAGAGGATTAGCCTCGCCACAGGAAGAAGGGTTTTTCCGTAAAGGCAAGAACGCGGAAACGGGAGACACAAGGCTTTGGCGTCTTCCGGC
This sequence comes from Gryllus bimaculatus, assembly GCA_017312745.1. NCBI lineage: Eukaryota > Metazoa > Arthropoda > Insecta > Orthoptera > Gryllidae > Gryllus > Gryllus bimaculatus. The sequence goes on along the minus strand of BOPP01000499.1, from coordinate 96,392 downwards.
TTATAGAAACCCTTCGCTGTTATAACAAGCGGGGGCGGTGGCGTTACGTAGTAGGTCACGTGGGCATCGCCTATATAACAGAGTGTATAGAGCCAGTGGGTGGGTTCTGGAGACAGTGGGAGAACCTCGTGCGTGTGCACCAAACTTGGCGCCACGACGGTGCATATGCTAGCCAGGCTCGCGAGGCTCGAGTCACTAGTTGACGAAGCCTGCGGACTTTAGGTCGTTGGGTGACTGCGGTCACGGGGGGGCAATGCTGTGTGCATGCTCCGAGGTGAAGAGTGGTTGAGTGCCACGATTCACGCCGATTCTCAATCGGATAAGATAGCTCCTGCGATCGAGGCAAACCAGCCGTTGGTGCGCCAGAACGGACTTTGTGTCCCAGTGTGACATCCGGTCACGGAAGCTAGGCTTTGTGCGCGCTTCAAAAGTAGGAGTGGCGAATGCCACAATCAAAACCATCTTCAATCGGGTTTGGATCGCTCCCGCGATCAGGGGATAGTAGGTCTATCAGAGCTAGGGTGTAAGTAGATTATTAAGTGTATATATTTGTTTTGTTTTCTTGGTTAATAAATATATTTGTTATATGAAAGCTCTGTGTCTGTGGTCGCTGTGAGTATCCATGACGTCACAATATGTTGGTGATGTTGATAAAACAGAAAGGATCGGACTTGTCAGAACTGCAGAGATTCACAGTCCTTTGATGAGATGGAAAATCAAATAAAATATGTATTAATAGAGGTCTCGCATTAAAACGTTGGGACACATAAAACATGCCAGATTGTCATGTGAATAGGATGGGTAGGTAAATGGAATCCACCAGTGTATTATGCTTTTAATACTTCTGTATCACAATATATAATTATGAAATTAAGTGTACTTAACATGATATGTATTGTAGTTTTTGCTGTAAGTAGTGATATGAAATTGTGGTCAGAATAAAATGTAGATCATGATAAACATTCTTTCCCACATCCAGATGATTTTTCAAAACAGTTACATGTGTTTGCAGATACTCCACACCTACTGAAACGTGTGAGAAATCATTTGCTTGATCAAGGATTTTTGGAGAATGGCAAGTATATTGATAGATCGTGCTTTGAGAAATTGATAGTTCAAAATCTGATTTGAAAATTGCTTTAAAACATTTCAAAGTATCATTTATATGACAGGGGAAAATGACGGCAAAAAGTAAAACCTCTTTCAAACCAAGTGGCAAAAGCAATTCCATGATGAGGAATGAATGGGTATTTCGATGGCTTAAACTGTCAAGAAGCAGCGAAGTTTACTGATATGATAAATGAGCAGTTTCATTGATTTACTCGAGAAAATAAATTTGGAAAGCATCCTTGAATTAATGTATTTGAAACAGATATTGAGATTCAAAATGCTTCAGTCACAATATTGTCATAAAGTACTTAAAAGTTGGAGCTCATAAAAATATTAATCAATTTCAGAAGGAGATATTAATCTCAGATAAACCTCTGATATACTTATAGAAAGGTGTTAAAGATAAATACCAAGTAGAATACATTTTAACTCGGCTTTTAACCCAGGAGCGCCCGCATTAGATTTGTGAGAGATACGGCAATTTTATATTCCTGGATTATGCATTAGTCGTCAGCTATTTTATGTATTCCTTCCTATTTCTCTGAGAAGGCTCGGCCTTCTGTTTCTATCCTTTCACCGAATCATTTCGTAGAGCACGTTCAATTTTGACCGTTAATCTGTGCGATATCTGTCAGATACGATGCGTGCACAGAACATTGTGAACTCCTGGTCTAAGCGGTAAGTATCATAGCATTATTTTCAGCCGTGACTATGACAAGTAGCTATTCAGAAAATGTAATAATTTGCCTTATCTAGGATCGACTGGCACAATTTCTTCCCAAAGAGAAAGATGTCCAGAAGACGTCTGTATGGAAATGAAAAAACCTCGGACCATGCGAAATGGAAAAACGACAAAGACTTACTAAATATTCTTGTGATAATGTAAAATGTATGTTTGTTGAGAACATGCCAAAATCATTTGTGGAAATTGTATTTAAAATTATTTAATATGATATTAAGGTGTTTAATGGTTTTTGCGAGTTCTTTGTGAATTTTTACTTTTCTCTCTACAAGTATCCAGACAAGGATTCTGCAGTGTAGATTTCATTACCAATTGCATTGGGGGTCATGTACAAAATAAATAAAACAGGTTTTTCACTAAATAGAGCTTCAGATCATTCGCATTCAAAAAACGTTTCAGCGATATCTGAGAGACACATTGCGGGCACGGCGTGAGTCTACTTATTGCGGGCACTCCCGGTTTAAATCAGGATGTATTGGAAATTTTTTTTCCTACCACAGGGACACGGGTAGGGCAAAAGTTCATCCTTCGGCTTTGGGCTTTACACCCAGACGCAAATGATACATTCTTGGAAAGCATTCTGCCAGTATTTTTACTCAGAAGAGAAACACAGAAGTACCATTGGTAAATGTCGTAGATGCAGATTCATGTCCCACCCAGACTGCCACAAAATGTGTCAGAATTACTGAAAATGGTATGGAAAATAAAACAATTCTGACAAGCATGGATAATTGTGATGATCATGAAATTGATACAGCTTCTGTCGTAAAGGAAGATACAACAATGCTGAATGCACTAACTTTAGAAGAAGCAATGAGTGAAGAAGGATGAATGTATATACCAGATTACATTGCATATGATTTAAGAAATAAATTTAGTTATTTAGGGGACGTTTCATGTAAATTGCTTATTAAACAAGACGGGTGAAGTTGCCTCCAATTCATTTCACTAAAATATCTGTGCAAATAATTGGTTGTGGTAGCAAAAAATATTGAAAATGTTTTCAATGTACTGCGTGGAAACTCTCTTTCTGATAAGTATTCAACCAATTGTGTGAGAAAACTTTAGAAATTAGTGATAACAGTATCCCTCTTGGCAATGTCGTGGAATTAGCTCGAGCAAGAATAAACATCAAATAGGGGAATTGAAATAAAAAATAAGTGAATGTAATTCAAGAAGAAAATTAAGACAAAACATTCTAACATTTTATAATCTGAAATATAACGAAACTATTAGTTTACTTTGTTTATTTTGTTTCCCTACCTCCATCCCATTAAAATATTAATATCAAAGATAAAAGGAGTAAAACATGGCAATGCAGTTGGTAATTCCTACGTTAATGAAAAGTAACTTCGTATACGATCACTCTCGTTCCTAAGAATGTGGCACATTTATCAGCGAGTATGCCGCACCTCCCGTCTCGACATAGCACGCCCGCTTCAGTTCCCTGCCTTAGTAGCCTATGCATTAAAATGCAGCGCCGCGCCCAACCCACACGACTTCCTACCGACGCGCCCAAGAATAAGAAGGAGTTTAGATCCGGGGTGCGTTTATATACCTTCTGGGCCGGCTGACGGAACTGCGTCATCTCGCTGTTTCCGCAAACGCGTTTCCGCCGCCGGCCTGCCTACGTGGTTCCCAAGTTTGCCACCCACGACACGGCACCCCTTCCCTTACGCTCCCTAGGTTTGCCTTTGTTGAGCCCAGCGTCTTTTCCGCCAGCGCTGTCCATGAGCATGAAATGCATGGTACTGATTTTGGTACGTTTGTACAAGGCGACTGTTATGACGCCACACTACGGTGTCATCCACCAAGGAATGCACCCTCATTAAATGACGCATTATGGCACACTTGGACTTTGGCAACTTCTGACCAACACATTTAAATTACTTTAACTGCAAGTGGCACGGAACGCATATATAGGTTTATTATTGATTCACGAAAATACGTCCACGTGAAGGATGTATTGACAGACTACATATACTTAAACAAGAGAAATAAACGATTACTTTACATACGGCTACTTCTTTATATAACATTAAAGGATCTCATACATCACGCCTTATAAGGAACTCCGTTCATCTGAAATTAAATCGAACCCGTGGTTCAGCTTTGCTTTGTGTACCACGTCCCCACACGACAGCTTTCAGACGATCATTCACGCTGATAACTATAGGTGGTTGTAATAAACTATCAGCGAGTCTAAAACATTCAAATACTTTCTGTACATTCAAATTAAGTACTTGGGGTAATAATTAATGACACAGAGAACGTTAATTACGTTAACAATTAATGCCACTGTTAACGCGGTGACCAAACGTGCAAACGGGTGACGCTCAAATTACGCATACGCCGTTGCAGCTCCGGAAAGTGATGCAGTGCGCAACGCTGCCGTCAGAGAGGCCTGCCTGCCTAGAGGCGCATGCCTACTGCGCATTCACAAGTTGGCATCGGCGCGCGACGGTCGGATCCAGAAGGTGATGCGACTCGCAACACTGGAGTGAGAGATGAGGCGCCCGCTTGCCTAGAGGCAGAGCGTGACTGCTCATCCCCCAGTTGGCATCGGCGTGCGACGGTCTGATCCAGAAGGTGATGCGACTCGCAACACTGGAGTGAGAAATGCGGCGACTGCTTGCCTAGAGCGTGACTGCTCATCCCCCAGTTGGCATCGGCGCGCGGCGGTCGGATCCAAATGGTGATGCAACTCGCAACACTGGAGTGAGAAATGCGGCGACTGCTTGCCTAGAGCGTGGCGGACCGTGACTGCTGATTCATCAGTTGGCATCGGCACGCCACGGCCGGAGACGGGAGGTGATGCAAGGTGCAACACTGGCGTGAGAGGTTCTGTGCCTGCTTGTGGAAAGGACGAAAATTCTGCAAGGATTCTGGTGTAAGTATATCCAACTCTATTTATCAGATCAGTTCGGCAGTTGTCATCATTCAGTTCAGTTCATCAATAGTAGAGAATACTGAGAATGGCGAAGAATTGGTTAAAGGGAAAGCACAGCTCAAAGAGGACCAATGAGAGTGAAATCTCGAAGAGAAGAAGAAATGAAAACGTCTAGAATTAGAGCGAGAGTATGAAGAAAGATGAAGATAGAAGGAACGGGAGAAATAGCGGGAAGGAGAAAAGCGGGCGTTCCAATTGGAGATGTTGCGGTGAGAGAAGGGCGAACTCACGAAAGGGAACTCATATCCGGAATCGATTTGCAAATATCACATTCGATTAAATCAAGTAATGGCTCGCATTAAGGGAGAAAACGACGACAATACGGCGTTCCTTAACGTTTCGGAGAGCCAGGTAGAATAATTAGGTATTCCGAAATATGATTGGGTGGGAAATCTCACGGGCTGCTTTCACATTACATAAACGCCCCTCTTACTTTAGAAAGGCAAGGTAAGAAAACAAGAAGATGCAGAATTGAAAACTCCATTTCTAGAAATGTATTGCTTTAACGCCAAGAAGATTTGGCAATTATGTACAAAACATGTGAAAACAGCCAATTCGACTTCAAATGTTTATGCTGGAGAATTGCAAAATTATTGCAAGAAATGGGTTAGATATCGCAACATTTGATGACTTGCATACTATAATTGTAAGTAGCCAATTAAAGCGCCATGTTTCGTAAAAAATAGGATATTGTTAGATAACCGTCCTGCTGCCTTGTTGGAAGAAATCATGACGGGTTTCGTCGAGGCACAAGTGGTTGCCACCGTGGAAACGCGGGTCCCCGCCCCTCGGCTAAGACAGCGGGCCAGGCATGAAGAGAATCTTACCTGCAAGCAGCCGACCCGGGCACCTATTCTAGTAAAAAAGGAAAGAGTCGAGCGAGGAATACTTCATAACGTAATTAGGAAGGGGCAACAGCGCGAAAGTTTTACCTCCTAAAGTGAGGTCTGTAAAGTGAACGTCTTAATATTAACAGAAACGAGTTTGCGCGGAACAACAACAAGGTAGTTAGGTCAAGGACATTTAAGAAGCTAACAAAAAAGTGCCAGAGACGGGAAAAAAATGTACTTCGTGATAAATGACGCTCTATACCGAACGCGGTTCAGCAAGAAAGGCGAGCGTTACGAAATGCTGGTAGAACCTAATAGGTATCGAGCCGCCCTTCTTAAAGTGTCCCATGAAACCTCGAATGCACACTTAGGATGCACAAAGAGTAAATCGAGTATGTCACGGTATTTTTAGTGGCCCCTCTGGTTCAGGATATGGAGACTCCTACGACGTATGTCAGAAAGTAGGTCGCCCTAAGGCCCGTAAAAAGGCACCGTTAGTTTTCGTACCTCGAATAACGGAAATGTTTTCTAAAATCAATATCGATACTTACGGACTTCTACCGGAGAGCGAAGGCAACAAGTATATTCTAACGCCAATCTGTTTAGCGCTCAGGTATCTGGAGGCGATACTTCTTGTGATGTGAACTCGTCCTGCCGTATTGTTGGCATTGTCCTAAAGTTCCTCATCGGGTCTGTGGGTTCGTTCACACATGCTTTTATTATGTGTTCTTCATTACGTTCACATATGCTTCTATTGAATGATACTGGATTTTGTAATGGTAATTGAATGAAAAGATTTAGATGACTAAAAGAACAAACAGGTCATTTTCTTCAAATAATTATTCTGGATTACATCGCAATGCGTTAACATTAACAAGCAAATTAACTGAACTGTACAATGTAATTCTTCTCAGTTTCCTTATTTACTTAAATGTCTTTGTTACAGGCAGTCTTTGTCACAGCAGCGCCATGTACCTGAAGCCCTTTGCTATTCAACGTCACAGAGAGAGATAGAGAGAGAGAGAGAGAGAGAGAGAGAGAGAGAGAGAGAGAGAGAGAGAGAGAGAGAGAGTAGGAGCGGGTCGTCTGGGACCGGCCCCCGGTCGAAGTGCCCCACTGTAATCTCACTGTTGCAGGAGATCGCCTCTCCGGGCCGGCAGCTGGCACCACGGAGGCACTGCCCCTGCAGCAGCTGTACGCAGTATCATCCGCGGCGCCCTGTTGTCGATTGACAGCACCGCCGTTTGCTCACGACCTCCTTTACGACAAAAGTCCATTCCCCGAGGACGTAATATTGGATTACCCGTATAATATTCACCAGCGGTCGCGATTCTTAAAATGTTGCGGCAACGTCAAAGTAATGAAATTACATGGACAGCGCGATAATCAATTTACTCCACAGTCGCAATTATTCACAAACTGTGAGTCCACGGTATTTTCTTGAGTGACCTATTTTGAGTTCTCAGTCCGTCAGCTGGAAGTTAATTATTAAAAATGAGTCAGAAAGATAATTTTTCAAAAGTTGTTCCCGCTAGCCGCGACCTGCCTTCTCACAAACGTCTGTCTCCTACCGCACCTTGCGGCATCTCTCGTTTCCCATCGAGCCCCAACACCTCCCGCGCTTCTCTCCCCACTCCCTCTTTTGAAAACCCCCTATTTCTTATCTCCATCAATGGCCATCGTAGCTACCAGAGATCTCGTCAATATTTCTCATAATTGGAGTGAAATTAGGTCGAATTCGACTTTGTTCGCACCCCAACGTCTTCGTGGAAAGTCGCACGTGCGCGGAACTAAATGAGCCGTTGAGCATTTGCTTAAGAGAAGGCGATTTATTGCCTTGTCGCGCACGCAGTGCAGAAGCTTCTACGCCTCTCCAGCCGATTAGCTAAAATTGTAGACAAGCGTGGCAGAGTGCAAGCCCTATCCCGCACCTGTGCTCCTTGTCACACCCATCACTTCAAGTTCAAGTAGTTCTATCATTGTTTGGCCTGATTGATTAGTGGGCCATTTTCGTCGTGCGAAAGGGCTTCACTAACTCCCACAGCAATACGCTTTCGCTTCCCTGTCACTCCTTTTCTCCCGTCGTAAATCTGTCTTCGCTCTTCTCGCTGCAGTTGGGCCAGGCACCAACCCTCGCCGGCGCGCTTCGAAGTTCCGAACGTCTTTGTTCCCAAGCTCTATTTTCCCGGCTCCTTTTCTCTCAAGATTTTTAATCGATTGTCACTATTATATTTGTTTTTTAAATGTTTTTCAGTCCTTTTTTAAATTCAGGATAACCACAATAAATACGTCCGAATTAAACTATTTGGACTAAACATTCCCTCAGAAAATCATTTCATCCGGCATGTTCTTTACTTGACCGTTGCCGGAAAACACGTACTCGGTAGCAACCTTCACATCCTCGGCCGTGTACCGCCCTACATTCATCCCTACCCGCACCTCCTAGTTTTCTATCTTCCTTGGCATTTCCGTTGAACCCCCTTACCTTGAACCAAACCCTCTTCCAATATTCATTTCACTCGAAGTGTGGCCCCATCTGCCTCATTGATTGGTTGATTATTTTGTGTCAACGGCTAGGATAATTAGTCCCGTAAGTGTAGTGCATGTTTTGCCGCGGGATGTGGCAGTAAACTTCCCCCACTGGATGGCGACATCCAGCGCTGAACTACACGTCGGATAGAGGGGTTTTTAACTTGGTAGTGGGGCATCGCTTCATTCGGAACAAGCTCGAAGCTGCCGACTGGTCTCCCGACTTCTGTGGTAGTGTAGTGCATGTGTGTGTAAGTGTGTGTAAGTAATGGATGAGCATAGGACAAGGAAAAGGAAGGAAGAACCGCGCGCGACCCTTTGACCAAATCTTGGTGTACCGCTCAGTGACATCAGTTGATACTCTGAGCCACCAAGTAGGTATCTCCCTTATCACTGGTGTAACGCGATAATTCCTTCAGCCACAGATTCGTAGTAAAAATGACAAATATACAGCAATTAGAGTCAGATGCAGCAAGAAAATAGTAATGTAGCTACATGAAACAGATTCATATAATGCATTAAAATGTTCAATCTACTTTAAATATAATTCAATATATCGATGCAGCATTAGAATATTACTTACGTAAAATAGATGTTTTTTGTTTTACAGAATATTGGCTTACTTATGAACTAAGAACTCTTCAAAAACGTAGTTTTTATCCTGTTGCAGAGAGAGAATTAAAGGCCCTGCATATGAGGATTCGGGTATTTTCGTTAGAAATCATATTGATTCTAGCTTCTTGTCAGATATCGTTATATATTCAGTTGAAAACATGTTTTAAATATTATACATCTTACTACGCTAAATTTATCGTACTTCGCTTCTAGAGCCCCAAACAAAAAAAAAAGTTATAGATGATTTCACGTTCTTAGAAAATCTAGAGAAACTGAATAGAATAAGTAATCCCTCTTCTGAATTCGCTGTTGTAAGTGGAGATTTCAACAATGATTTTCTGTCTGTAAATGTAAATCCACGAGCTCAGATTGATAGCTAGGGTGGCATAACCGACATAATACACACACAAACGCAATTGTTTGCACTTCCCAAATGACTTGCTGTAGCAGCGGCTCAACTCAAGAAGTCCAATAATTCGGATTTTCATATTGTAAATACGGCAATATTCTAAAATTAAAAACCTCCACTATTAAGTAATCAATGATTAAAATAGTAAAACAGTATAACAGTATGTACAATAGAAATAAAAATAATGAGAAAAGATGTAAGGGACTTTTTGCATGGCAGAAGTAAAACTTCTTAGCTCCAAAGAAAAGTTTATTTTCTAAATTCATTGTTTCTGTTTGTTAATGGTTTTTATATAATTTTGAATTAGAAATGGCTAGGTGTAATTTAATTCAAGAAAATCTCTTTCAATTAAATTAAACTATAGTTGTTATTTATCCACCTGTTTCCTTAAAATCATATTCTCAAATGAAGTGGTAGCAAATGTATGATTAGTAGTATGTATTGTGTTGTTATGTAGAGTATGAATTGCCTAAATGATGTGACACTAGTGTGTCGATGTTAGTGTCTGACCTTTCTCAGGGTTGAATGGTAAAATAAATGTTTCATTAAACAATTTGTTGAGCTTTGTATCTGGTTAAATCAATGCTGAAATTACCACCTACTATAATCATAATCATTTACCCAAATCTCTAATTCAACAATGCTGCACTTTTATCAATATATACCAGGGTTCGGCAACCTTCCGACAACCGACAACTGTCAAACATTCTCCAACTTACTTTTTATTCAACAAATTGAAAAATTTAAAATTATTTCTATCTATTATCTATTTTATTAGTAGAGGAGAAGGTCCCAATATGAGCTAGCTTTGGATTTTTAAATGTAGTTGGCATATTTTTGGGCACATACGGGGGAATTTAAAGACTCGTATTCTTCAATTCTAGAAAGTTTCAAAATTAAAAAATCACAGTTTCATAAACAAAATGATTTATTAAAAAAATTGCAAAATGTTGCATATTGAAAAATTGGGTCCAAATATGGGCTACCCCTATTTTTTGGAAAATGTAATGAAAAAATTAATAACAGTAAAATTTACTTACTTTTAGTACAGTATAAGCACAAAATCGTAAATTAAGTTGCAAAAACCACATGTATACACATCTCTCTCCCAACTAGCATATTTTGTGTGTGTTGACCCGTGACAAGTAACACATTGTATTTAATCTTCCTTATTTCTGTCTTCAGAAAACAACCATTGGCAAAACAGACAGGAAGCATCGTTTTGTTGAACGGTTTTTGAAGGTTGTGATCCCTCAAGTTCCGAATCGGAGTCATCCAGGGGGGCTAGTCTCACTAGCTCACATTTGCACCAAACCCCCTTTTACAATAATTTCAGTTATATGCTTTAATGCTACCCAAATATTATTGAATGCTAACTGGAATATTATTCTATGAAATGGCAGTAAACACACAAACTCCTATCCTATCACAATATATGTATCAGACTATTAAACTACACAATAACATGGAATACATTTCTGATGTACATTGCACTCGTCCTTAGGAATTTCCTCTCACAAAGTAAGACAATTCATATTTGAATATGTATACTACTCTCTTTAGATTTATGTCTCAATAATTTTCGAACCACTTTTGCTACATCACATTACATATTGTGATCGATTACTATCTTCACTCTTTCCTTCATTCATGTTGTAGATGTGTTGCAACGTTGCAGGGCAACGCGCCTTTACGTGGCTCGCCCTCGGGAAAGCCGCCGTCGACGCTGGCTGCGAGGCGAGTCGCTGATATGACGTCGCCGCCACTACAAAAGGACGCTGCCAGCGCTGGACTGGGCTTTTGCACCGACCGCTCAGGAGGGTGAAGCCTGCCGGCGAGGGATCTCCGGCCACCGCGGGATGACAGTTTTTATTAGCACTAGAAAGGAAGCCGCCTAGCTTAGCCTTTCTTAGGGATTTTAATATATACTATCCTAGAGATTTTTAGGGCTTCAAAAGAGGGTAAATGTGTTCGCCTGCGGTGTCTCCAGGCACCCCATTTCGCCCTTCCGTAGCGGAGAGAGGGCGGTACCCGAGGGAGAAGCGTGAGGCAAAGAAAAGGCAACCGCGCAGCGACGCACGGATTGGCTCCAAGCGAACGCCATCTGTTCGCAGACCGGTGAAGGCCAATCGCCCGTCGATCGCCCAGCCGTCCACCGCAGCCGCCACGCCGTCCACTGCCGCTGCGCCCGCCAGCGCAGAGACCACGCCGCTGCCAGCCGCTACGGCGAGAAAGAAGAAGGGGATGCCACGTCATCCACTAACCCCACCCTCCCCTATCCTTCTCTACAGGGTGTCGGACATCTTTGAGCTCCTTGAGAGCCTGCCAGCGGCGACGCTGCAACAACCGCCGAGGTGGCCGGCGACGCTGATAGACTACGGTGCGAGACTCTCGAGGCCTATCGAGATGTTCTTACTGCCCTGGGGCAAGACCCGTAGAGAAACACACGTACCCAGATCTCAGAGAGGTTTCGGTTTGTCCTTCGGGTCGTTCTGATCCAGCTCTCTTCGCTCCATTCCAGCCTGACTCGTCTTGGGATTCAGATGAAGAAGCTGGAGCGGACGATGAGCCATAGGTCGGGACGGCGGGGCCAGGTGATACCGCTGCTAATAGCTACGTTGGATGACTTGGAGGGCTATCGACCGCTCCGAGAGGTAAACGCAATATGTGAGCTTCGCGTACGCGTGGAGGTGTATCGGCCACCGCGCGGGTCCACGCAGTGCCATGACTGCCTGGATTTCGGGCTCGAAACTACCAACGCTGCACGCGTTGCCGGCAGTGCCCCGATGCTCGAGGAAAACACCCGAGTCACTAAGTTAAAATGTTGTAACGCGCGGCGACAACTAAGGTGCGAAATACAAGAGTTGCCCCGAGCATAAGCACCGTTGTTTATGGGGAACTACTGCGCAACAGCAGCAGCACGGGCGTCAGTAGCGGGATCAGAACTGGCGGCAATTCCAGACCGAGCTGTAGCAGCTCATCACTGCTGCGTCTGCGCTGACAGGACCGAAGCAGATAGAAGCCGGGGCAACAAAATTCGCCGAAGCTGCCAATGACGGCATCAACGTAGCAGCTGAGAAACAATGTTCCTTCAAGATGGAGTAGCATTAACTCCTGTTCCGATTTATAATTTAATTTCGAGGAAGAACAGAGCGCTCACGGCAGAAATGTAGGCAAAAGCGGCCATCACAAAGATGAAGGCTAGGAAAGCTCCCGGTTCCTAGTCGCCTTGTGTAATGAAATATTTATGTTTTAAAATTTCCCGCATCAGTGGAAAAACACACAAGTATGAAATTTCATAAAGCCGGAAACACTTGAAGCTGCATGAGTCGTATAAGCCCATTAGCCTCCTAAATACGTTCGGAAAATTGTATGAAAACTGATTTTAAATTGAATACTTAAATTTGTTGTAGATGGCTCTTTAGTTAATAAAGAGCATTTTGACTTCCGTGTGCATTACAGCATAACACACCAGCTTGTGAGAATAATCTACCGCATATGACGAACCTTCACAAGTGGAGTGTTCCTAGACGTTCCAGCGCCTTTGACAAGGTGGCTAAATACCCATCTGGAATTTGGACAAAAATTGGGGGAAATTTCAATTGAAAACATTTATTGGCGCCATACACCTGGTGGAAAAAATATTTCCGAAATCGTCCAAAACATTATTCACTATTCAAATTTTGATTTCCATGCGTATCGACTAGAGAGCGATAAGGTAATAACCTTGAGCATCCTGAAAAGAAAAGGGATAAATCCGGCGAACTTGCGTGAGGCCGTAGATTTTATGCGCGAAAATGAGTGGTGTATGGGCCTTGTTCCCGAGTATTTGCACTTTATTCGTCTGCTTATGAACATTCCAGGATCATCGTGCTCGAACGAGAGAATCTTTTCTGTACTACGCCGGGTAAAAATTACTTGTGTTCGACAATACAGCAAAATCGCCTCTATCATATAGCAATCTTGCACTCGTACTCAGAGTTATTTGAAGATCGATATTGAGAAACTGATGGATGAATTCCTTTCTAAAAGTTCCAAACGAGTGGCACTTTTCACACTGCGACGTTTTACGTGTTGAACGATTCCATATGAAATATTGAGTAAACTACATATTTTATATTATCATATTTTTTTTAAGAAAACTTAAATGCAATAAAAATACATGAATCCCTCTCATGGCACTACCCACCTGAAATTTATACACTTCTCCAGCCTTAGCGATGTATGCAACGAAACAGCTGTAATAGCCACGCCAAAAACGATCGAGTTTATCTACAAGTATTTGGATTATAACTTACAATACAAGATCTGGAGAATACAATCCAGGAGTGACTGAATCTGTGGCAAATCAATGAAAGAGAGCAGCTGCACCCTTCTCACGACAATACCGATTTTCACAGGTGATTCGGCTCGCGCAATGCGGTAACAAAATTACTTGGGCCAAAATTTGGGCGTTACACTAGATAGCCCACTAACTTCTGTGATACAAAACGTGCAGACGAATGGGCGTCAGACCAAAGGCAGACTAAAGAGTGCGTTTCACGAACAGAGCAAACTGGCAACGGCAAAATGTCTCACGCTTTGTAAAGAAATTATTAGCCTTCAAATGGACTACGCTTGCCATAATTGAGCAATTGCAGCAAATTCGCATTTGAAAAAACTGTAGGTAGTGTGACACGAATGTCTCAGGACCGCGTGTTACGCGCCTAAATTCATTCCTAGAGGGGACTTTCAACGCGAGCTATTAATGGCATTGCTCATTGATCACATCAAAACGATTGTGTCACTTCAAACGAACTAGACCTGCGGGAGAAATATAGGTGACCGAAACACCTGCTGGAGGAAGTGCGACGAGATCTGAAACACGAACTTTGTGACAGACGCAATGCCCGCGGCTAACGTCAAACTGACTCTGATTTTCTCTTCTGTGGCAGGATTTGTCTTAGATGCTCGTACAGGGTAGGAATCGCAGCACCAAGTGGCACCGCTTTCTGTGCGTTCACAAAGCTACACAAATGAATTCGCTCGACAGGAGAAAGTGGGTTCTTGCGACGTGAAGAGAGGACGGAGAGTGCGGAGTTACGTGCCTTGTGAATGGCGCTTTGACGCCGGAGAAGTTACATCCCTGGAATGTTCTCTTGGAGTTATTGTGATTATGCTACGACTTGCGACAGCTTCTGATTTGCCTGTTGACAATAATGATGATTAAGGTTTAAAGGCGCTTCAACAGCTAAGGCCATTGGCGCCCGTGTCAAATTATTTTAAAAGAAATATGCACTCTAGCAGTTCCAGGCTAAAACACTTTTATGTAGAGTAAAATATTTGTAGAACCAAAATTGAACATGTTCAATTATAAAAGATGGTTTGGAAGAAAGAGCGAGATAAACACTTTAAATCTCCAACGAAAAGCTAAGTAATTGACATAATCCTCTTCTCGCAGATAATGCTGCAAATGTCAGTCTCCCATAAAGGATCTTACAAAAGTGTTTACAGAGAGAAGATTCATTTCCTCGTACCTCTCCTAGAGAGCTAGCAAGGTGATGCCCGTGGGAGATGTCCGTGGGAGAAATGGCAGTGATAGATCCGATGGCGTGTACATTTCTGTTATGTATTTCGTCTCCTGAAGTATATGTACTGAAGGGAGTTAAGGATTTGGCGAAATTTGATAATCTTACATCTATTTTAAGCCGGAGAAGTTTCCACGAGGGAACCAGATCTTGGGGGGAGGGGTTTCAGGGATCAGGAATTTTATACTGAGGTTCTGCAAGAGCGTGTAGACAGATACTCGGAGGATGGTGTGAGTACGAATGATATCCTGTGACTTGGGAGAAGGACTGCTTGACGCAAAGGAGTATTTATAGAATATTTATAACACTTTAAGAGACCATTACAATATCGCGCCCCTCGGCACGAGGATGGCAATACACCCATAATCTAAGATATGATGGACGATGTGCCTATATAGGCGCAAGAGACATACTCGGTTTTCACACCATGATCTACCAGTAAATATGCGAAGGAGGTCCAATGGTGATACACATCGGCATTTCAAGCTTTGAATATGCTGTCGCCATGTTCAATTATTGTTGAACGTCCACCAAGGAAAGTTGCATATGTGGCAAAGGGAAGTTGATGAAAAACCAAAAAGATGAGGATGATTATGGAGGTGATAAATTCCGCAGAAGTGCATGCAACTGAATTTGAAGGTGGAGAACTTGAATCCAGTTTTATTGCCCAATTCTTGCAGTTTATTCAGTACAAGCTGTAACTGCCTCTCAAAAACTTGCATATTCTTCAAGGAGAAGAATATGGCAAAGTCGATAACGAAGAGCGATTCTTTCACAGGCTTTCGAGTTAATGATGTGATACTTTTGATAACAATGGAAAAATGCGTGACAACCAGAACCGATCCTTGGAAACACCGTTTTCTACAGGTGACTTGAGGATAACGTGTCTACAAGATGGACGCGGTAAGATCATGACGAAGGAATGTCTAGAAACAAAGGGAGGCGCCCCCTAAGGCCCAAGGATGAGTTGCACTTTCTCTAAGTCGAAACAAATTGCTACCAGGTTTTGTCGTAGCACGAAACAAGTGAAGATCTGTTTCGGGCGACTAAGGGAGACTAAGTTGAGCATAGTAGATCTGTGCTTCCTGAAACCACAATGGAAAGGTGAAAATAAGTTATTTTGTTACAGGAGCCAGACAAGTCGTGTGTTTACCATTCGCTCTAAGAGTTTGCACACACAGATTGTGAGCGAGATTGGGCTGTAACTTAAGGGGATTGTTTTGTCCTTTCCTTCCTTAGGAATTGGAATAACAATGACTTCACGCCAAATCTTTGGTATGTCATGTTCAACCCAAATCATGTTGAACATCTGGAAGAGAAAATAACGAGCGTTTCCAGGTAGGCGTTTAAGAATTCGATTTTCTATCTGGTCTGGTCAGGGCACAGAAAAATTCATCTACGGAGAAAGGAGCATTATTATCTCCCTTCTTGTAACTCGAGAAATCTAATCTGTAGTTCACCATTCTACTTTTGCTGTTCAAAAATCCAGGAGGTCCGAAGCTGAAGATATGCTCGTAGTGAGAGGCCAATTCAACTGTATCTTCTGATAAGTTGCGATTTTTCAATTTACAAGAAGCGCTGAGGCAGACGGCGAAAGAATTTTTGTGTGGAACCTTTAGGCACACTACTTTAGGGGGCGTACGGTAACAGAGAGATGAAATATAAGCTCTCCAGGACTCGGCCTTACTTTTCCATATGGCCAATCTAGCCATGGCTCGGATCTTTTATAATTTATCAGATTATCTATAGTTGGGAACCTACTGAGCTCTGCGAATACCCGTTTCCGATCACGCATCGCGGTGGCACCGTTATTCCACCATAACACGGGAGGACGCTCTAGTGGCTCAGTGGAGAAGTCACTTGCCTTTCACCACTGAGGTTCTGGGTTCGATTTTCATAGTTCCCGTAGTCCTCATGTAAAATTTGTTACGTCAAAACGAGTTTGCGTGCTTCACAAAGGGTAGTCCAACCCCTGTGAAGTGTCCTAAACCTTAACCCTATCCTAGTACCTTCCCAATTCTGGCCTATGGGTAGATGACGCAGGGTGCATGCGAGACGCGAGCACGAAGACCCGTCGGCGATTCGAGTGAATATGACTTGACTTGACTATGACTGACGTGACCTGACAATACAGCGGCCCCTAGAAATCACTTCATAACAAGGAGGATTATACCAGTATGCTCAACGCTCCTTACGGAGTTTGCAGTCGCGTTCCGAACGTATAGATTGAACAAATTAAGGGGAAAAAGGATGTCGTGGGTGACCCAACGACTTCAGGATGATATGTTGAGGCAGCATGAAGAACGGCATTAGTAAAATGGGCAACCGTAACATAGATATCGTTTGGGCAGTTTTCTGATATCCGTAGTTATTTCACCAATGTTTCCCACTCAGGTCGATGGGTTAGCTAGTGAGGAGGATGGGCAACGTTTAATTCGGGAATATCAAAATTGACAAGAATGAAGTCACTGCCATGCAGATCACCAAAGACAGTCCTTTCATAGATGGTAGAGAGAGATGGACTGCAGCGAACCAGGTCAACGGTCAAGAAAGTGTTTGAAGCCACGGAAAAATATGTCGTTTCGCCAGTATTCAGAAGAAATACGTTCTGATTATCAATAATATTTTCAAGTATGTAGCCTCTAGGGCAGGCACTTGTGCCACTCCAGGATTGTGGGTATTAAACAACCTACAATAAGAAAAGAGGTGGGCAACCAGGATAACAGATCTTCAAGTTTTTCGTGGTCACAAAAGGGGAATTTATAAATTGCACACCGTTAACGGAAAGGACTAGCGAAAAGGTTCGAAAGGGGAGAACAAGGAGTTCGAGAACAGGGAGTCGCAGATAAGTACCGCGACACCACCATCTTGATCAAACTGATGCCAAAACCACTAAGACAGAGGGGATGATGGGGAAGAAGATGCGTTTCCCGAAAGGAAACTATACTAGATGGTGATGGACTAGAAACTATGGAGATGGAGAAATTATCAATCTCAAATATTCTGAATATGCACGAAAGCTGTTTAAATTCAATGGGAGAGCCATTGTAGAGTTTCGCTTGTGAATTTTTCTCACCTTCTGAAAGGTTGTAGAGGAAATCTTGTGGTACTACTCGTCAACAGCAGAGTCATTGTGACTGCTTCTGGCCTGTGTCGGGTGGATTTCCCGTTTCTTTGCCTCAGGAGACCGAGATCTTCAGGGAGTGGAGGATCGCTCGATGCGAGTCACGGAAGTGGTAACAAGGGGACGGGACTTCGATAACAAATGTTTGTACATAGGCGATATCTGCCTTGAATCTATAAACTTAAATGGAAGTGATCTGTGGCTGGTGGAGTTTTTTCCTAAGTTTTTATACTTGGTAGGTATTATCACTTTTCCACCTTGGATGCACGGCATATCTTCAGGAAAGTCTATAAGCGAACATGGCAACTGAAGTGCAAGTGCGATGCTAAAGCAAGAGCATGTCGTGTTTGGCAACTTGCTGTTACCCCTGAGGACTTTATTTTCTGAGCACTGGAGAAAAATCCTGAATGGTCCCTGGGTTTTTAGTCTGGTGGCTTGGGATTTCAATACTTCGGAATGGCTTTGTAATGGGAACTCACCTTGTGCTAGCGGAGTGCTACATCTTCGAGACATGTCAAGGCGCTTGCTGAAATGGGCACCGCGTATGAGCATTAATACACGCACGACCGCCCTACTTCTCCACCTGTCCATACGCCACCACGCTCCCCCTCTTTCGCATTGACTCTGCGGCGGCAGCCTACGACACCCTTTCCTGGAATACATTTCCCGAGTGTGTTCCGTCTGACTGTCAATCCCAGCTTCCCAACGGCGAGTGTTTTGAAATTCCAAGTTTCAGGAACACTCTCAGAGGACTTGTATTCCCATCTTGTAAACAGATGTTTAAGAGAAATAGCTCCGAATTAATTTGGGTGTGTACATGTGAATACCCACGAGCCACCACTGATTTGTGTGTATCGGTTGATTATGTTTACTTCAATCCACTATCATTTGTTTTCTTACTTTAGTATGTGGTGACAATGTAGGTGCATATAATGTTGTCTTTATGTAAAGACAATATCGATACTCATTTCAGTTGATTTCTGATCCATGTGTGTAATAATGTTCTTTGATTTAGAAAACCCGTAAGGAGGAATACATCTGGTAAGAAGTCCGATGAACCTGCTACTTTAGAAGTTGAAATTATTGCAATGTGTGACGCTGGATGGAACAAAAGTGGAAATTGTCGTTGCCCTTGCAGTCTCAATGGTAATATATTTTACACAAAACATATTATTATTATTATTTTAGCATGATATTTTATAGAATGGTCCTAAATTTTATGATAATGTAATAAAGTACTTTTTTTGCATTTGTGTTTCAGAATAAGGGTCAGTAATTGGTAATCATACAAGATAAATAATTGCCATTGACACACGAAGCACACGATGTACTGAGGGGACTGTAACAAGATTTATCCAATTCTTCTCTATCAAGGCAAAAAACGCTGATGATTCGGTAGAAGTCGAAAATGCAGTACACGCTCCAGCAGAATCGAGCAATCGAAGGGAGTCTCAACAGGCAGCGGGGATGAGCTCTCGGTGGGGCGTAGGGCGCCGTGGCGTGTGCGCCGTTTGGTGTCGAAAGGGGAGACTCAGAGCCACGATCCCGACGGGCTGCCTGCTCGGCCCGTGAAAGGGTGCGCACTGCGTCCCATAGAAAATGGCATAAATAACACCCATAATTTATTTCAACAAGTATTCGTATTAAACCTAAACGTATTCTCAGCAAAATCGAATTTAAGAATGCATTTGAATCAAAATTTGGAGATGAATATCCTATTGGATAATAATTAGGTTTTGAAAATCAAATTGTCAAAGAATATGAACCTACTGAAAATACCTAAATTGATTCCAATTGATACAATTGATGTACAATTTAATTGTGTTAATGGTATGATACTAAAAAGATTAAGAATTTCGTAGGGAAACAAATATTCCAACATCATTTAAAAATCATCAGGTTATCAAATGTCTTTTATTTGTGAACCATCACATCCGTTATTTGTGCCAGATTGTTGTGTGCCAGACATGTTTATGTTCGAATTACAGATGAACATGAAAATATAATAACTTTTAACGGAGCTTTTGTGACTTATTTAACAATTCAAAAAATGTGCATTCCAATATAAGTTGTTAGAATCCTCAGTTATCAATCGCAGTCGTTTCCTGCTACTGTTAGAAGTAAAAATGATAATGGACAACCAAATACGACTACAAACATATATATGATTGTAGGGAAAGGTTGGATGGAAGAGCAGAATTGTATAAGATTGATCAAATTATACATTAAAAGACTCTTAATATTCAGCATATGACGACAAAACATAGTTTAACTTCTAGATAATTTTGTACCTTATTTGATTTATTAAAACCGAGGTAAAATATATTTAGATTAGATTATTGCCTTATTACATAAACTCTTTTACAGGAAAATCATTTTTTAACAACTGAATTACTTTTACTATATATTGCTGGTACTAATTGGAAACCAAAATTTCAAGGATGAGTTTTATATCCATTGAGATTACCAGGTAGCTTTTTCAAAGATTTGAAAGAAATTACATGGGAAGGAGATTTTATGATTTCATTTACATGGTCGCATGCTATGAATGGTTATTTTCTAGATGTGCAAAAAAGCAGATGGTACATTAGATATAAAAAGCTTACCACGGGGAAAAGAAAAATAATATTTCAAAATTTTGAAAATAATTTTCAGTAGAATATTATGAAATTTCTTGTGCTACGGAATGTAAGGAAAATATGATAAAAGTCCTAAATTATCTAAAATTTCATTTAATAATTTGCAAACAATTGAAGAGAGTGGTATTAGTGAAATAATAATTTTGAAATCGATATTATCAATCACTTTCACTTTTAAATATGATTTGCCTTATTTTATTTTTGTAGTATTACAAACAAATTGACTCATTACGCAACAAAAATATTTCAGTGAATTTGATCATAGGTCTTTAAAATAACTCGAATAATAATTGTCAAAATTAACTATTTCCATGGAAATCTTAAAATAAATTTTCTCCAAATATTACTAAAAATAAAAAATATCGTACATTTAGAGAATTTATAAGGATTACGAATAATAATAAAAATTTGGAACTGGCTTTATCAAGACTTCTTTATATTCAGAGATATTCAATTTAAGATATAATATAGCAAATACATAGAGAGGAGTAGGAGGATTATTCGTACTGTTTTGTTTTGTGCACATATAATACGAATAAAACAATGATCTCTCTTTACGAATCTTCAAATTTCTCTTACTCATAGCGCCTCTTACCCTGTCCCCAATTTAGTACCAGCGTTGCGAAGAACACACCGGCGACTCTTTTCTTTTCTGTTTCCTGCAGATTTATTGTCTGATAAAAATTGTCAAGACGTCTGAAACAACCCTATACATATACTATATATATATATATATATATATATATATATA
>BOPP01000499.1:51023-66785 GCA_017312745.1 Gryllus bimaculatus | reverse complement strand
ATATATTAAAGTCACCTTGCTTACTCGCACTTACTACGGTTTTCGGTTGGATGATTCAGGCAAGTGAAAAATTTTGCTTCAAACGAGGCATCCGGACTTATAACGAATGTCACGATAATTACTGCAGTTAAAGTGAATTTACTCTAATAGAAGTGGTTTATTTAAGAAACAACGTAAGTCAGTGAATAGTAACTTTTTAGTTTCGTCAAACGAAACTCCGTATGGGACTATGTATCAAAGACAGTGAGTCACGTATTTGGGAGGTATCTGTTCCAAAAACTCTCCAGAATCGTTTCACTCTTGCTAGATCTGGCTCAAACAAAGCATATAGTACTTACAAAGAATATGACTGCACTGAGAAGTGAAAGAAGAAAAAATCGCTTTTATTGTTTCTGATATAATCCATACATAGAAGTTCTGGGGTTGTTTATCGAAGTTATACAAAAAAGAGTTAATTGCGTTTTAAATTGTAGCATAGGGAGAGAATATTCTTTTCAAGAAATACAAATTCTAAGTAAATGGCAGTAAGTCTTTTTCACTGGATTTCACCAAACAATGTCCTTGGACTCAATAATCATCAAAAAGAAAATAAAAACAATCACACTGAAAAAGCATAATCTGAAAAAATATATATACACAAAACATAGTTTCTAACACAGTCTTGAATCAAGTCTTCAAAAAGTCTTGAACATAAGAAACGTTGCACTCAATAAAAGAATTTATTGAGTGTGCCATCCAATAATTTCTACACTATTCATATCTAAACTTGTATAAGGTAAAGTAATATCTCTCTACTTATTTACAGTGAGTTTCAATCTTTGAATCTAATTGAGTATAAATACCCAAGTTTAAGAATTCTCTCAACTAACCTTTTGAAAGCTTTGCATAGTTAACACAAGTGAATTGTTAATTTGAAACCATTATTTCACAGAAGAAAGCATCGTAAGAAATTACGCTTACTTCATTCTCAAATTGTTCATTAATTCCAAAAGTTGTATAACACAAAAATTACAATAAATTCTGAATGTTGAATTGTCTAGTTTCAGTTACGACAGTAGAAAAAATTGGTAATAAGTTCATTAGCTTACGACCTCAAACGTAACTGCTAAACGTAACTTTAAAGATGTTTTCCTATTAATTTCAAAACCATTCATGGCTGAATTTATGCAAACTATTAAAAAGGGAAATTTGCTACTTTAGTTCACTGTGAAAACGTTTTGGCTCATGGGACCATCCCATTTCGAAATCAGCGTGAAGCCTTCTCGGATACCGGCGTCAGCAGCCAAGGACGAACGCTCGAAGGATCTTTCCGTGTCGCTCCCACAGCGCTGTCGTAGTGTTCGCTCGATGCCTCGCCCCGTTGCTTTGCATAGAAGCGGACCGTGTTGTAATTCTCGTTCACCGATGCGAGAATAAAACCAGCTTGATGCAAGTCCGTATTCCACCAGAGGTTATGCCGGGTAAGAGGAGACGAAGTAAAATCCAGGCAATGAACTCTATCCGTCTGTGCACAACGCTAGCGCATAAACCGTTCAGACGATTTTCTTCAAAATTGATATTCTTCAATCGATCTGAATGAGCTCAAGGAATTTCAAATTAATATTTTTATTTTTGAGAGTATTTTACATGTTTTTACTTTCTCCCCCTACCGAAGATACTTAAGAAGAGAAAGTTATGTAATCGTGCGTCGGAAAAAGAGACTCTTAGGGTAAAAATACGGTGATATGTGATACGGTAAAAGATATAGTGATTTTCGGCAAACTTCTTTTTTTCGAAAATTGCAAAACGTTAACATTTCAAAACTACAAAATTGATTATAGGAATTTTTGCCGTAGACAGTCTGTTGTAAAAAATAAGCTCTTTAAAAAAGGTCATCCAAGATTTTTTTTAAATGAAAAGATTTCTCATAATTTGTGTCTGAAAGTTATGAAATGTCTAAAAACAATTTTCTCAAAAACCGACCCAAATATTTTCTTTAAAATTTATTCTTGTATATAACAACGGACAGTAAAAATGTGATGGAATTTCCATTTTAGGCGAACTCTCCATTTTTTCGAAAATTGCAAAACGTTAACAATTCAAAATTGGAAAATTGGAGATAGCGATGTTTACTTCAGACAAAGTCTGTTGAAAAAATGAGTTCTTTAAAGAAGATCCTGTACAATGTTTTGGAAAAAATTGTTAATTTCACGTAACTTGTGTCTGAAAATTTCGCAATTTCTAAAAAAAATATTTTTCAAAAATCGGGCACATTTTTTATCATTTAAGTTTCTCTTCGTATGTAATAACAGATGGCAAACAGCACATACTTTCTTGCAGTATTTCTTACTGTTCGGCCATATTAGACTACATAAACATGCAAAAATGCTTTCGACTAGCAAAAATTATTTTCCGTCCGGAGACTCGAACTCAGGACGTCGGAGTAAACTCTCACAAACGATACCACTCTACTCCTAAGGGGCGGCGAGTCCGAATTTGGTCCGACGCGTAAACATGTGCCTCAACCTAAACTTCTTCCAAAATGCAAGTTTTACAATGTTTGCAAATACGAAGAGTTCGCCAAAAATGGGACTAGCACCGTGTTTCTATTTCTGCG
This sequence comes from Gryllus bimaculatus, assembly GCA_017312745.1. Classification (NCBI taxonomy): domain Eukaryota; kingdom Metazoa; phylum Arthropoda; class Insecta; order Orthoptera; family Gryllidae; genus Gryllus; species Gryllus bimaculatus. The sequence goes on along the minus strand of BOPP01000499.1, from coordinate 64,189 downwards.
CCCTTCCGAAGCTACTTCGTAAGAAAAGAAAGTTATCGTGCGCCGGAAAGCAGCAGAATTTTCGGCAGAAAAACTCATTTTTCCAGGATACTGGAAACGAACAAATGAATACATACAGTTGCTAACTATAGAAAAATAATTCCCCTAACATGTAGTATAGCCTAAATCCACGTTTTGTGGGTCCTTTTACATAAAAAATTCGATTGACCGTAAAACGTCTTTTTGTCGATCTATGGTCATCATTAGCGCCAGAAGCTTTCAGCTGATTTTCTCCAAAATTAATATCCTTCGATCCATATGAGGCTTTGGGAGTTTGAAACGGAAATTTAAATTTTTAGGGTACTTTACAGGAAACGAGTATATACATTCTTAAGGGTCGGCTGGTGCTGGGTCCACACGGTGCTTCAGTAGCAATGTGGTGCCATGTAAAATGTGAGGATTCGCCGCTTTTCGCTATGTATTACATAACTTTCTCTTAACTGACCACACGATTCTGACTACACATGTTAGAGAATGTAATTTACTATGTATAGGAACAAATTTACCAACTTTATACTTTCACGCTACGGAGTAGAGAGAAAGTTATGTAATGCGAGAAAAACTGAATTTTTGGTAGAAGAACGCCTGTTTCAAGGCTCTGGTAATGAAAAAGTGGAAAAGTTCAGTTGCTAAATTTAGAAAAAAATCCTCTATCACATGATGTGGACAGAATCCATGTTCTGTGAGTCGTTCATACCGAAAAATCAAAAGATGGCAAAATGTCTGTCTGTCCGTCCGCCCATGTGTCTGTCTGTGAACAATGCTGGCGGCAAAACAGTTCAGCCGATGTTCTCCAAAATTGGTATTTCCCAATAGATCTGGATGATGTTGTGGCTCCTTCAATTTGAAATAGATATTTTAGTTATAATTTTTCGAAAATTTGAGTAATTTTCCGTGAAAATACAGACGAGAAAGTAGATGCTGTTTTAGCACTGCTAGTTTGCTTTCAATTGTCACTCCATGTATATAAAAGGAAGAGAAAAGCTTGGTGCTAATCTCATTTCCGTTAATTTTCTTGTATTTTTTGAAAATTGCAAAAAGTTAACTATTCCAAACTACATTGTTGAAAGTGATATTTAACAAAATTTGTCTTAAAAGAACACCTCTTCAAAAAAGTATGTATGTATCATGTACACTTTTTTTTAAAAGTGAGTAGTTTTTACGCAATTTTCGCTTGAAGTTAATGTTGTTTTTTTTTCAAAATCGATTTCTAATTTTTACTTTTCCGTATACGTACGTAAATTCGGAGTAATATACGTAGTTTAGGAAAAGTTATGTAATACCGTGGAAAATCGATATCGAGATTTCAATGTAAATACAAATTTTGGGGGTCCCCTGATACCAAAAAAGTTTTTTCATCTGTCCGTCCATCCGTCTGTCCGTTTATCCGTCTGTGAGCATCACTAGCGCCTGAATCATACGTAGAATTTTTTCGAAATTGAAGAAACCACTCTCCATCTGGCTCTAGTCAAAGCTTCCATATTTTGATAAACATTCTTTGAAATATGGGAGTACTTTGCATAGGGTACAAATCCCCTGGGAAGTTTTCAAAATTTTCTCAAAAAAGGCTCCAATCGTTTTCTTTAAATTTCTTGTAAGAATAGAGTAAAATACATTTAAAAAGGTAGCATAGGTCCGGTTTTCAGGATTAACTGTGAATTTTTGTGAATTTCAAAAGTTTGAATTTTTTCGGCGTCTTCCTAAAGTTACAAAATTGAAGAGAGAGAATTTTTTTAATGAAATTTGTTATTCATAATCAATTCTTTCAACAAGATCATGTACATTTATTTGAAAGTTTTAGTATATAGTTTTTGAGCAATATTGCCTGAAATTTTAAAAAATAACAAAAATAAGATTTTCTCAAAAACGATTCCAAATTGTATCTTCAAAATTTTGGTATGGATAGAGCTACATGTACTCTAAAACATAAACGCCATATTGCTGTATTGTTTTCGGTTTTCATGAATTACAAACATTAATTTTTTTACTTGTCTCTCACGTCGTTAATATTTAAATTAGCGGCGATTGGTTCATTATTGTATTTATGAGTACATGTGCTTTAAATATTGTCATGTAATTTTTCTCGAAAACTTAAAAAAGTTTTCTGTTAAAATGAAATTAATATTCAGGTTTTTCAGAAATGTTCCATTTTCTCAAAAATTACTTCAAATTTTTTCTACAAACTTTTCTTACGGATAGTGTTAATTCGACTGTCATATTTATATGACATAAACTTCATTTCACCGTATTCTTTTGTTTAAAAAATACACAAATGTACTTTTTTTGAAATATCTCTCACGCCTTCAACATGCACTTTTCTAGCAATTTGTAAACACTATTGCATTTGTGACTAGAAGTGCTTGTAATGACGTCATATGAAGTTTTTCGAAAACTCAATCATTTTCTGTGAAAAGAGCTTTACATTTCACATGCGCAATAACGCTTAAATACCATTTTTTTTAAAAAACGCCTCCAAATTTTCCAAATCGGGAAATTTTTTGAGATTTCAACGAAAATAAACGTTTTTGGGTTCCCTGATACGGAAGGAGTTTTTTTTTCGAAACTCCCGTCCATTTCCGTTCGTCTGTCCGTCTATACACACTACTAGCGCCTAAACTACATGTAGGATTTTTTCAAAATTGATATTCGCCGGTCAATCTGGAGCCACCTGTAGCATCAAGATTTTGAAAAGCATTCTTTATAATTTGGGGGTGTTTTACATGCAGTCCTAAGGAAATTTTCAAAATTTTCTCAAAAACGTCTTCAAATTCTTTCTTTAAATTTGTTGAAATATTGTAGTAAAATACATATAAAAACGGCATAGCTCTGTTTTTCACTGTTAACTCTCAATTTTCGAAAATTGGAAATGTTTGAAAGTATTTCGGCCTATTCCTACTATTACAAAATCGAAAATATAATTTTTTTCTTCAAGTAAAATTTTGTCTCTATAGTAAGTTATTGTAAAAAGGTAATATACATTTGTTTGAAAATGTTATTACTTTTGCGCATTTTTGCATGCAATATGTGAAATATTAAAAAATTGCAGAAACCAATTTTCTCGAAAACGGCTCTAAATTTTTTCTTCAAACTTTTGGTAGACGTAATACTAAATATTCTCTATTAGATAACATAAACTCCATATTGTTATATTCTTTTGTTTTTCAAAAATGATAAAGAAATAATGTATTGGGCTTGTCTCTCACGCCGTTAATATTTATAATATATTATTATAATTATATTTATTATTATAATAATATTTATATTTAATATTAGCGGCAATTTGTTCACATTGTTGCATTTATGAATACATGTGCTTCAAATAGTGTCTTATACAATTTCTCGAAAACTGAAAAGTTTTCTATGAAAATGAACTCAAAATTACACGTTTTCAGAAATGTTTACATGCCGTTTTCTCAAAAAGAGTTCCAAATTGTTTTCTTCGATTTTTTCCAAGGGATAGTGTTATTTACACTGTTTAATATGACATCAAATTAATTTCGAGGTATTTTGTTTCAAAAAACACACATATGTATTTTTGTTTTTGAAATATCTTAGTGTCGCTTAATATACATTTTCAGTGATTTGTAAACATTTTTGCGTTTGTGAATTGAAGGGCTTCAAATGACTTTTGAAATGGAACTTCAAATTTCGCATTTACAGTGACGTTTAAATGCAATTTTCTTAAAAACGACTCCAAATTTTTTGACAAAAATGTCTATTAATGACGAGGTTTTACTGTTCTTTAATATACTTTCAGTAATATATCTATTTTAGCATTAAAAACTAAAAAATAGAGAAATTGTTTAAAACAATGTACTTTGGCCGGCAATAGATGGCAGCTGGCAAGAGGATGGAGAAGTCCAACGAGCTAGCCCAGACTAAAGGAAATTAAAAAACTAACTATTACGAGAGTCTGTGCCATTCTGTAGCACCACTAGTTTCTTTGATTTTACTACGCGAATAGAACAAGGGTTTCTTAAAAGGTCTCATTTTCTTTGAACTCACTGAATTTTTGAAAATTGAAAACGTTAGAAATATTACGAGAAAGTTTGTGGTATAGTAGCGCCACTAATTTCATTACATTTAATGCTTAAATAGAACAAAGTTGGTTTAATAATATGGCATATTGGTAGTCTTTACTCGTATCATTGGAATTTTAAATACTGCAATAACTGTTTTTTCCAACGTGTTATGCACTTATATTAAATCTAGAGATTTCTTTGTCAAATCAATCTTCATTCAATGTAGTGTTATAATTTGTAATATTCGCCGTAACTTTAAGAATTGCAGGAGAGCAAATACAGAGTCTATTAAACCGGGTCTACCGCGAAAGCTAGGCTTCGGCAGCGAGCCGTACGAATCAGAGCCTCAATACATTTTTCCGTTTCTTTGGGCTTTTTGTAAGCATAGAATCCTTTGTATCGCAGTATATTCAATTCATTGACAGAAACCCATTTACATTTAAACTTTTAAATATTCAGATTTTCACAGAATTGAAGATACTTTGTTTTAAGCTATCGCACTTCGCTCGGTTAGTTTTTCAAATGATTTTAGAAGTTAGTTCAGAAGTTCGTATTGGAGTGGACATTTTATGAGAGGGAACTGTTACCAATATTATGAGAAAGTGTATGCTGTTGAAGCACCATTAGTTCTATATTTAAAAAAAGAATTGTCTGTTGTTTAGTTTATTCATTGGGTTGGTAATTTAATCTCAGTGGCTTTTTCTCAATATTTTCAATAGTGTTTTATGAAGCTATGGAACGAAAACTTAATTACTATTGCAATATTTATGATATAATAAAAAGGCGTTTTGTACTCTTCAATTTTGTTCATTTCTACAGATACCAAGATGTGAGAGTAGGAAAAATGAACCAAACGTGATTGCTTTAAAAGGCCAAGGCAAGGGGGATTGGGAGCGAGTTGTTCTGGGCGCCATTTTAACATACTACTGTATAACTATGTAATTATTTTATAGATTTAGAATTAAAGAGCAGATATTTATTATCACAACGTAAAACGCACTTAAGGTACAGTAAGTTTTATTGAATATTCTGTACAAATGACTGTTTCCTCCATACAAGTAATAATTCGCAAAGTGCAAACTTCTAAACCTCAGTAAATTCCGCGCTCAATCAACAACTGGGGCAATAATAAGACGGTCGTTGCCGCACGAATGTCTCCCTACGAACTTCCCGCCATGTGATTGTCAAAATACGCAAACTTGCTCCACTTTCATGAGGCTCCATTCCATAAAATTGCGGGTCGGCGCAGTTTCGCTGGCTCCTGTGAAAAATCACTGTGTGCCGGCCTCGCGACGCCCGGTGGCAAATGCTGAGCGAAGTAGGTCTGGCGAAGAAAGAGAGGGCCTGAGCGATCGATAGCACGGTCCGCAGACGGGCCTGTTGGTAACAGGTGTCGACCTCCCTCTGCTCGACGCACTGCCCATCGATCGGGAGTCGCGAAGCGCGAGTTTAGGGCTGGGGAGGCGAGAAGGGCGCGTGCGCCCCACGCCGCCCGCCGCCCCCCTGCGCCGCCGCGCCGCCCGCGCCGCCCGCGCCACGACCCCCGGCCCTGGCACAGCGTGCTGTTTGCCGGCCGGCTCCAGCTCGCCCGCCGTTCTTCTTGCTATGGCCTAGGGAGTGGCGTCCAGCTTCTTGTCCACGGCGACCGCTTCTTCTGCCTCGCTGGAGTTGCTGTGCACACGTCTCCGGAAAATCCTCCACGGAAATTTTGTGTTTGTTGGGTGTGCCGTGTTCGTAAGTGTCAGTGCTCCGAGTGAGATATTGTGATCTCCATAACAACAGATCTCCTCAAAATTTGTAGTGAATATCATGGCATTGAAATGCTGAAACGCGGTATTTGTGGCCAGTGGAAGTAGATCTGCTCTTAAGAAACTGTTGACCAAAGCCCGTGTATGCTGTAGAGGAAATGAATTCCAATGGAGAATTTATTGACGGCATGCAAGCGTTATATGTGCTCATTTACTTTCTTAACGCAGCATTAAAGATCTCTGTATCTTTATTTAACATGTAGGCACACTATCGTGTGATTTAATGCAACACCGTCCTATTTTCTTCACCTCAAATAGTAAATATGAAGTGATCCAGAGCATCAGTTTTCTATTAAAGCCAGTGTACACTTGTAGGACCTAATTGAGTGTTATATAAATCCCAGTGGCTACTTCCTACAGGCGTGCGTTGGAACCACCATTCGCAGAAGGCTCTAGGGAACACAGTACTTGTAAAGGTAATGCTCTAACCCCGAAATAAGAAAAAACCACGTAGCAACGGCGAGTGTGATTACAGACGTGGAAATAAAGGTGCGGTTGACCTGCAATGAACGCAGAAACTGTATAATTATTTCGCAATTAACACCGTAGTAACTTTGTGTTCAGCCACAAGTGTTTTGCCTTTCATTTTGAAGAACGTATACTTCGTTACAGCGGTATTATTAATTATGTTCGTATATCAGTTTTTACTTGGAATACTATTAGTAGACAAACTTCGGCAATATTGAAATAACGGATACTTTTCATGTTGTCTATTTACGGGCAAAAAGGGAAGAGGATTAATCACAAGAAAAGGAAGAAAAAGCCAGTTTCAATAGTGTTATTCCATCATTTTAATGTCTTTCAAATTGTAATTGGTAAATGTGTGTCTTCATCAAGTTCTGAAAATTTACCTTGTGCCATTTGTGAAAGTTAGTTGTATTATTTACATATCACTTTACACACAAAAGCACTGCTAATTAAAGCGGAAGCCAGCGGGGATAATAGAAATAACAATTTGCCTTGGTGCCCACACTCGTCCGTAAATAAATGTTGGAAGAAGGTGTACGTCTTGTCTACTTGGAGCGCAACAAGTAGTGGGCAGGGCAAAATCAGATAGACATGACGGGTACACAACTGCGTTCAGTAATGTTCCTTCATAGGTCAGCTCAGTCGGTGCCAATTGTTTTTTAAGTGGTAGCGAAATTATTATTAAATTCTACTATAAAAATCGTTTACATCGAACTGCTAGATTCATGAATGGAACGTTGTGTTTTTGTGTGATTCTTCAGGAACTTGAATTCTCAAAGCAATATTTCGCCTGAATTTTGCTTCCAATAAAAAACTGGAAGCTTATATTCATTACAACGAAAGCAATACATTAAGTATAAAAATAATATACATATTTCATAAGAGTAACTTGATATTAAGTATTTTAGATAATATAGAACAGCTAAGTGGAAGAAGGAAGGAGAGAGAAAGAGAGTGAACAAGGAACGGAAGCGATATTTGAAGCTATTACTTATGAAAAATTATTTTCATTGAAATAAATCGGAAGCGTTATTTCCATTGTTAAGAGTTTGGAAAAGCGCATATTCTTCAGAGACGTGTTACTTTTTGCAGATGTACAAGATATTTTAGAAAGCAATCTGCATTTTTGGATATTTTGTGAAAGTAAATTTCTTTCGATTGAAGACATCACATGACTGTCTAGATATCCATTAGAAGTATTGTTGCGCGTTGCATTTCTGGAAGTCCCCGAGCGATGTGTCGGTGTGTCGGATTGTTTCATAAGTTTTAATTTTGCAGCCATTCATTTTAATGTCTTTCAAATTGTAATTGGTTAAAGTGTGTGTCTTCATCAAGTTCTCTGAAGAATTTAGCCTGTGCCATTTGTGAAAGTTAGTATGTATTATTTTACATATCACCTTTTACAACAAAATCTTTCCGGGAGAACCATAAATTACTTCGGCTTCAAAAGTTCTAGGTTTGCAACCCAATGGAATTTCTCGTGAAACGGTTTTACTTGCACCATGATTTTAGAAAGAAGCGCATGAAATTAAGTTTTTTCCAATTTTTCATCCAAATTTACTATTATCAGCTCAAGGGTTGTAATTGCACGTATTCTGAAAGATAACGGATTCAAGTCTAGTATCTCCAATGATATTCTCGTGAAACGTTTACTCACATAAATATAAGCAACTGGCTAAATTAAGAGCGGGCTGATACATGAGATTACAGAAAAGAAAGCGCCAATAGAAAGCAATTAAGTGTTTTTCGCCACACACGCAATTTATTTTCAACACAAATTTTATCATAATTATTGCTAGCTTAGAGTTTTGTTTTGCTATGAGTTCGGAAACTGTCTCCGGATTCTAAGTCTAGTTATACCAATGAATTTCTTGGTGTAAACTTTCCTACTCACATACATGATATTCAGAAGAATGGATTGGGAAGATTATGTTTTTTTTTTTTCAATTTTTCACCAAATTGTCTAATATAGCTCAAAGATTGGTTTGCACGTATTCGAAACTAATACACGGATTCAAGTCTAGTTTGTCACCCAAGTGAATTTCTCGTGAAAGGTTTCGTACCACATAAATGATTCAGAAGAAAGGATGAAATTAATTTTTTTTCAATTTTTTTTCACAACAATAATTTTTCCGTTAATATGAGCTCTAAGTTCCTAGTTTATGAGGCTCAGATATGTTCGGCACGAAATAATACTCCGGATTAAAGTGTTAGTTTGCAACAATGAATTTTACGTGAGAGTACGGTTATTTACTCTGTACACATTATGTCTTTTTATAGAAGATAGGAGCGAAGTGGAATTGAGTTTTCATAAGATTCACGATAATTATTTGTCTACCAAACTTTGTCTAAGTATCAGCTCAGAGTTTATATGGTGCACGTAATTTGCCAGAACTAATACGCGGGATTTCAGTGCTAGGTTTATTCAGCAAGGAACTAGTCTTTGTGTAAAGCAATACTAATTATCATACATGATGTCAATAAGAAAGCGTGAATTAGTTTTTTATATGTCACATGGTACAATTGGACGCTCACTAAAATTATTCTAATTGTACTGGAGCTTAAGTTTGTTCAGTGCAGGCGTATTTTTTCGTAAACATAATATACACGGTATTAGATTCTAGTTATTCTCAATTATGAAGTGATTTTCTCGGTGAAAGTGCAGCGTTCTTCCTCTACGTACACGCATGATTTTTGAGAGAAGGCTGCATGATATATGTATGTTTTTTCCAATTATTTTTTGCTAACCAATATAATATGGAGCTCAAGTTGTGGTTTTATAATGCGTCGCGCGTATTATGCTTCGAAACTAATACTCGATTCAATGTTCAGGGTTTTGCAACAGAAGTTTATTCTGGAGGTGTAAATTCGTTTATACTATATACACACAAAATCATGATTTCCGAGATTATAGATAATAGAAGTGCACAATATCTATTTACACAAATTTTTACCTATAATTATCTAAGCTGAAGTTTGGGATTTTGCGCACGTATTTCGTGAAACGTTAGAATATCTCTGGATTTTCTAGATAGTCGTGGTGTTACTATCTAGATGAATTTCTTCTGTGACAGCGCGTTTTTAAAGAGTAACTTCACGCAATCTCATCACAATAGATGTCAATCAGAAGAAAGGTCGATGTATAATTATTATTTTTTTCCGCGGTTTTGTTCACAACATTTTCTTAATATTGCTAGGCTCATGTTTGTTTGAACGTATTTGCGAAACTGTTCTTTGCGAATTACTCCAACGGATTTCTCAAGCTATTGTTTAGAAAAACCAATGAATTTTGGCAGGTGAACATTATCACTCGTTTCGTTAACGGGTACATTACACACATGGATTTAGAAGAAAGCGATGAAAAATTAAAGTTTTTTTATTCCAATTTTCACAAATTTCATATATGCAGCAATTGTATTCAATACAGCAATAAGTGAATTTATTCACGAACAATATACAAACGGATTCAAAGTCTAGTTAATCAACCAATGAATTCTCGTGAAACGTACTACTCAACATACATGAGATTTAGAAGAAAGCGATTTGAATCGTAATAAAGTTATATGTTTACGCATTTTTTCACTACACATTTTGACTAATATCAGCTTCAAGTTTCTTGTATTCAGGACTATTTTCCGAGACTAGATACTCGGGATTTAAGTCTAGTTTGACACAGATAAATGTTTGAATTATTCGTACTGTGAAACGTTCTAGAGTTATCCTAGAAGCATAGTTTCAAGAAAGAAAGCAGAATGGGAAAATTAGAGTTTTTTCAATTTTTTCAAAGACAAGAATTGTTCATAATATCATTCTCAAGATTGTTTTGACATCGTGCGTTAGCAAGAAGGAGAAGGAACTAATGCAAGTCGATTTCAGTCTGGTTATATAAGAGGAGGTCACATGGGAATTTCTTCGGGTGGAAACGTTCTAGCTCAAGTACATGATTTATAAAACAGCGAATGAAATTAAGTATTTTTCCATATATTGTGTACACACAAATTGTTCTAATATGAGGCTCAGTTGTAGTTTTGGGCACCGTTGATCGGAGAACTTATACTCTGGTATTAGTTCTTGGTTTTAGCACCAATAGAAGTTCTCGTGTAAACGTTTTAACACGTAATCATCATTGATTTTAGAAGAAAGCGATGGAAAATTATAGTTTTTTCCAATTTTTTCACCAAATTTGCTACTATGCAGGCTTCAAGGTTTGTATGCCGTATTTCGGGAAACTAATACACGGATTCACGTCTTAGTGTTATAGCGCACTGATTTTCTCGTGTGAAAACGGGACCAATACGTGGAATATTTTCAGAAGAAAGGCGATGAATTTAAGTTTTTCACTATTTTTCATTCATAATTTCTAACTAATATATAGCTCAATGTGTAATATTATTACACGTATTTCACAGGAAACTTAATACTGTGATTCTAAGGTTCTAGTTTGCACAAATGAATTTCATCAGTGAAACAGGTTTACCATATATCATTATTTCAAAAATACATTGTTCGATGAAATGTAATTAGTTTTTTTCGGAATTTGTTCGAACAATTTGCATAACTTATCAGTCTAGAGAGTTAGGTATTCTGTTGTGCTACTGCGTGTTTACAAATATACAGGTTTTGCGGAATTCGAAGTCTAGATGTTGTAAAGTCAGCCTAATGAATTTCTCGGGTGGAAACGTTTTCTACCAACGCATATGACTATTGTTTCCCAGAACAAATGGCTTGGGTGAATTAAGTTTTTTTTCACATTTTTTTCCCAAATTACTAAAAGCTCAAGGTTAGGTATTGCACGTATTTCCGAACTATATATCGGTATTGTACACGCTATTCTTAGTTATACTAATGAATTTTTCTTTGGTATCTTACGTGTATACGTTTCTACTCACTAGCATGATGTTCAGAGAAAGCGGATGAATTAAGTTTGTTTGTGAGAACAATTTTTGTTTTCACCAATTTTTGCTAATATTAGCTCAAGTTTGTTTTTGCACGTATTTCGCTAACTAAATTATCATTTCGATTGAAGGCAGATTAAAAGATCATAGTTTGTTACGATGAATTTATCTCGGTGATGACAGTTCTACTGCTTGTCGTACACAGACATTGAATTTCAGAAGTTAGAAGCGTTGAAGATTAAACGATGTTTTCCATTACTTTTTCACAAATTTACTAATGATTAGCTCAATGTTGTGTTTTGCACGGTATTTTCCGAACTTAATAGCATGCGAGGGATCAAAGGTCTAGTTTTGCCAGCCATGAGTTTCAGTGGTAAATATTGTCTACTTACAGCAGCTTGATTTTAGTATAGAAAAGCGAATGAAATTAAGGTTTTTTCCAATTTTTTCAAATCATAATTTTTCTAATATCTAGCTAGATGCTGTTTTGCTGTCCACGGTATTTTCCAAAACTTAATACACGGATCAGTCTAGTTATACCATGGTCACTTATCTCGGTGAATTCGTTTCTATCTTCTGGACATCAGTGTCTGTTTAAGGAAGAAGGCGAATGAACTTCAAGTGCTTTCGTCGAGCAATTTCGTATCGTGATACAGAGACCAATTTCTAATGATGGCTCAAGTTTGTTTTTGCTCGCGATTTGTTGCCTGGAACTACTTAGCTCGGGATTCAAGTCGTTTGCACCAATGAGTTCTCGTGTCGTGGAATTTTATCTTTACTACGCATCGATTTTAGAGAGAAGGCGATTTTAATTAAGGTTTTTTTCGTCCATTTTTTCACCATATTTTCTAATTATCTGAGTCAGTTTGTTTTTGCACGTTTTCGTAAGACTAATACAGGTGGATTCAGAGTCTAGTTATCACGTAATGATTTCTCGTGAGAATAGCGTTGTCACTTTTACATTCACGAGTGTTTGCCAGAGATGATGAGAAGAAGCGATGAAATTAAGTCTACGTTTACCCCATTACTTTTACCCCACCAGTCTTCTAAGATGCGCAGGTGCTAGAGCGTGTTGCGTTTTTGCACGTATTCCGAAGACCCCGCTTAATAACACGCGATTCAACTCTAGTTATGCACCGAATGAATTTTTCTCGTGGAAACGTTCTTGACTTTACATACAGTGATTTCAGATAGAAGAGCGGATGAAATGTAAGTTTTTTTTCCAATTTTTCCACCACAAGTTTACTTAATATTAAGTCTCATAGTTTGTGATTGTGCAACGTACTCTGGTCCGAATCTAGATTGACTACCGTTACGCTCTTCGGTGATTTCAAGGTTAGTTATCACTATAATGGAAGTTTCTTGTGAAATGGTCTTGCTTATACCTACTGATTTTCTGATGAAGAAGAGGCGCGGATGAATACTCTTAGCGGTTTTGTCCAATTGTTTTCACCAAATGTTTCTCACAGTGGGTCACTCAAGGATTTATTTTTGCACGTATTTCGGGAAACTATACACGGGGATGTCCAGGTCTAGTTAGTCCAATGGAATTTCTCGTGTACAACGGTCTAAACTCCACATTAATATTGGACGCTCAAGAAGCAGCTCCCGTATTTACAAGTCGCTGCTAAGTGTTTATTGCTCGCTCACTCTGGCGCGCTATCCTCTTCGCAGCCAGGTAGTCGTGGGAGCTCGGAGGCCGCGTGCGTTGGCTGCTGTCCACTTGTGTCGTTCGCCGTTCTATCCGTGGACGGTCTGGGCCCCGTCGCTTGCACCGTGACCGGTGATGCTATCTTTGATCGTGGGACTGGGGGTATGGTGGCACTCGGGTGTCAGTGGGCCGTTGGCAGGGGGCGCGGGTGCCGGAAGCCCGCGGGTAGGGTGCCGGTGCGTGGGCAGGCGTGGTGCCTGGCCGGTGCGCTGAAGCAGGGAGG
>BOPP01000499.1:39507-50998 GCA_017312745.1 Gryllus bimaculatus | reverse complement strand
GTCGGCCGATCGATCGATTGCCGGAGCCACCCGCCACCATGCCACGCTGCTACATGGTGAAGAAGGCATGCAACAAGTATCAGACACCGGCAAGAGACAGTTGGGGCGTTGGAGCGTCGCGCGACGGCGAAGCACTGACATCCGCGGCAGCGTCAACAGCAACAGCCTCTACGACAGCCACCGCTGCAGCAACGGCCACGACAGCAGCAGCCGCCGCCGCCGCCGCCGCCGCTGCAGCAGGAACCATCGGCGACCCCCGCGAGGACTCCCCGTGCCCTGTCAGCCCTACGGAGGGCTGCGTGGCGCCTCCCAGCCCAGCCGACTTCTACCGACCTCTCACGACTGTCGCCCCTCATCAAAGTAAGTTTACGCTTTTCTATCTACGAATAAAACTACTTGTATTGCAAGCCTCCTTCTGTTTAAAGCGTTTTCATTATGAGATCATTAAATAATGCGTTTTCTCACTCGTCTTCATATTGAAAATGCTACGTATTTATTCTACCACTGAAGTATTCTGATATGTATGGAGAGATTTGAAATATAATTCATTCATACCTACTCTGTATAACAACTTTAAGTAAAGCGCCTTATAATTACAGCAGTAATAGGCATATGTTGCATCATACGGTCATCCCGTATTTTATCTACAATATTACTTACCAGAATGCTTGGAACTTCTAGCTCATCTCCAATTAAATAAAGTAACTGCCTCTTGGTAACTTTAATGTATTTTTACCAGTGAATCATCGGGAAAACATCCTTAAAACGTGTAAAATTAAACTATTGCTTTCCAATTATTTGAAAATATATGACTTACTCATCAGAAATTATGTCATTTTACCAAGTACGCAAAAATATTAAAAAAACATTTAAAGAAGTTTTTAGATACATTTTGCGACATTAATGGAAATGGGCGTGGATGCTTTTCTTTTAGAAAAAAAGTTGGAGAAAAGTCATAAACTGTCAGAACGTCACCCTTGATTTGAGAAATTTCATATTTTGTTTGTCCCAAAGACAACCTAAATTCATAAACTCTTATCATTATGATTATTCGTCTGTCTACGCACAGAGCTATGTTGCAAATAGTGGGAGATCACAAACAATTTGTGTTCTACCAATAAGAGCCTGCAGAATGTTTCTTTAAAGAAATTAATTGAAAACAGGAATGTTTAGGTATTGATGAAATCGTTCGCAAATACTTCTCAATTTTTAAAATTCAATTATATTCACCTTCCTCCAACACAAACTAAAACGTGTTTTTTACACTTTCCCCTTAAAATATTTTGAAACTCCTAAAAAATAGTCATTTCTCTACTTTAAAATTTTCCGTCAAGTAGAGGTTTTACGAATTAGGCCGGTTTCAACTTTTCTGGAGTAGTATTGTAAAAACTATTTACTGGAGTAGACCACTAAAACTACTCAATGTGATGCGCAAAATAAATAATGAAAACTTCTAGAGCTTGTATAGAAGACGAAAAGGATCACTTTTTGCCAATGAACATGTATTGGTAAATGCATTCAGCGGAGTTATAGGCATATGTACGCGTAATTTGCCCCTGATTGCTAGGCAACCCGGTGCGCATAGATGTTGGGCAAGTCCATGGAATCGCCTGACTTGGCGGCGACAAATCGGGACCTGCCGAACGTCTGTCCATAAGTAGTGGCCTAAAAGTCAGCGGAAAATATTATTTGTGTATCTTCATTAAATTAAATATCCCATTAGATGTTCATGAAGAAAGTGATCATTTTTTAATTCTCTTCATGCCCTAGAATTGTTTTTAACTTTTGTGCTGACACAAATACGGTATGATGAGAGTCATTTCATGCAGTAAGAAACATGCAGGCGTGTTTCTTATAACATTAACAATAAATAATCCCTTCATAGTTTCGAACTCGGAAGCATAATTCCCAAAGAAAGTACTTTTGTAATTTTCCAATTTTGACGCCGTCTGTACGTCACCGGAATTTAGTATGGATTCCCACGACTCGAAGCAGTGTTTGGGGCTCGGGAGGTCATTAACGTTATCGGAAATCAGCAAGTACACTGCAATTCTGACGACCGGGCCTCGGGCTAAGGTTCTGATTCCTAATGTCGGACGCGACATTAGGCACCAGGTCGCTGACAGGCATTACGTCGCAGGACGCTGTCGTATTATGCAACCCAATGGCTCAATTTTTAAATT
Organism: Gryllus bimaculatus; assembly: GCA_017312745.1. Lineage (NCBI taxonomy): Eukaryota > Metazoa > Arthropoda > Insecta > Orthoptera > Gryllidae > Gryllus > Gryllus bimaculatus. The sequence continues at coordinate 48,815 of BOPP01000499.1, read as the reverse complement.
TTCCTCGTTTGCATCCGAAGGGTAGATTTTTCTTCAGCAACTTCTACATCCTCAGCGCTTCTTATCACTTTAAGCTCAGCTATCTGGACATATTAGAAGAAGAGAAACCGCCAAGAAAAGGCTGTCCAGTTACAATGCTTTTCTCAGCGATATAACATAGGAAACATTTGTTCGTCTAAAATAAGAGAAGACGGACGTGTGTTTTTTACTGCATGAAATGACTCGGCCTACATGTACGTATGTATGTGTATATGTGGACACATGCTCTATTATTAATGGAACCTATGAAATTTTGAAACTTGCAATACATTAACTTTTTTTCAATTTCCTCTACCAACTATACTTTTGAAGATAAAAAAATTCTTAGTGAAATCTATTTTTCAAAGTTAGATGTTTAAATAATGTCATGAGCAATTATCACAAAATATGAGTAGTTTTCAGGCACTTTACTGTGAAATAAAAACAAATTGATGAAACAGTACGGATACAAGGTTTTCTAGAAAACGGCTCCAAATTCTTTACATTTTTTGCTCAAATAGAGAAAATTTACCAGAGCTTATAGTTGTGGTCTGAGGCGATAGTTAATAACTTATAATTACCTGATTTCGATTCCCGGCAATGTCAAGAAGTTTTTTTAATGCTTTCCTCCAGGAGAGTAAACTACGCTCATAAATATGATATATTAGTTTTCTTGTTTAATTTTTTCTTTGAGACATTAAAGACCGACCAAATATTTAATTGAACTGCTCTTTATATTTGTTTGGAAACTGGATATATTTGGAAATATGTTCTTTTACGAATTTTCAATAATTTTTTAAAAATCTTATAAATCTCATCAATAATTTAGAATGAAAAGTCTTCTTTATACAACACAAATTGTTATAGATTGTTCTTTGCGTCCAATTCTTTGGAACCCATTTTTCTTAATTTTCAAAAATAAAAAGGGTCTGTTGTGCTTTGAAATGTATGCAAACATGTTTATACACGTTTCCGATGTACAACGAAGTTTTACATTGAAAACAATTAGAAGAAAACTAGTGGTACAACAACTACTTTCTTGTTTTATTTCCAATTTTTGTAATTTTCGAAAGCTCAGTCAGTTCAACGAAGACGATACTTGCGACATTCTTTTAACTCTACATTGTTCTATTAGTGGAAAAAGATTAAAGGAAAAAATGAGCGATTTTTAGGAATTATTTTTATAATACATATTAACTTCAAGCAAAAATAGCGCGAAAACTATTGGATTTTTTAAGAACTTAAACATGACCTTGTTTAAAGAGCTGATCATTTACAACATATTTTGTTTATGACAACGCACCACGCAGTACCACATATTTTTACAGTCCTTTGATACATACGAGGAGAAAATTTAATGACAAAATTTGAAGCCGGTTTTCGTTAAAATATTGTTTAAAAATTGCTTATATTTTATTCAAAACTACGCGAAAACTACTCCAATTTTCTAAAAAGTTAACATGACCGTATTTCAAGATCCGTCTTAAAGAACAGATTTCATTAAGGGGAGAATCTCTATCTTCAATTTCGTAGTTGTAGGAAACCGCTGAAAAAAAATTGAAGAAATACAATTTTCGAAAAAGGAATTCTAGGTATTCAACGAAAATGCGACTTATGCCATTCCTTTAAACATTCTTAACACTATCAAAGGACAGAGTTTAATCAAACAGTTGGAATCCATTTTTGAGAAAATTTTGAAAATGTTGAAGCATCACGTAAAATACTCTTATAAATTAAAATATTCATTTCAAACTCGCAGGACCTTGAGTACTTTTAAATCAATCACGGAATATCAATTTTGGAGGAAATTGGCTGAACCTAAGTGCTGGCGTTGACTCGAGACAAACTGGCAGACATTCGTTTTGCCGTCAATCGATTTTTCGGTATCAAAGATGACAAAATATTTCGATAACAAAAATATGCATTCAAACTCCACAACGTGTTGGAGGAAGTAATTTACTAAATAGAAACAAAATTTATCCACTTTTTCATGGCCAGAGCCCGGGAATAAGAGTTTTTCTGTCGAAAACTCGCCGTTTACCAGCGCATGATTACAATACTTTTCTTCTCACGAAGTCAGTGGGAGAAAGTCAAAAGGACGAATTAATATTATTATTCTGTATGCTAAGGACAGAAGACTGTTTTTGGCAATTTATAATGCACCATCGACAAAAAAATCCTTGTAATTTCCGTGTTCCCAATTGCTGGATGCGGAATTAAACCCATTACTGTATTCAACATATTTAAAACGAAAGAATAAGATTGAATATTATGCATACATACCAAACAGATTATTGCAACACACAGAATCGTGCATAACCAAGGCCGTATTTGGGTGTTGCGGGGCTCCCAAGTTCAAAATCGTGTCGCCTCACCGGAAACAATACCCCAGATTTTCTATTAAACAATAACTAAAATAGAATACCTTTTTGTACAAATACACATAAAAATATATTCTATATTTTACTAATGCAAAAATTTTATGAAAATGTTTCGAATATTTTATGATATTTTTCCTGGTCGCGGGCCATGAGTAATTGACTATTTTGCTTATGAATAAATAGTACCCTGTGTTTAATCTGGAGACGATGCGCCTTAGGCCCTTAAAACCAGTTGCTTTCGTTGTTTTTGTGTCCCTTGGCGCAGAGCTTTCAGAAGTCAGTGTGCTCTTCGTGAGGGTCATGAATTTTGAGGTGGAGGACAGGTGGACAGATGGGGAAGTGGCATGAGACAGAGTGGCGGAGGACAGGTGGGAGATTTGGGGAAATAAAGGGTGCAGGAGGGGACAGATGGAGTGTAGGTGGATCCTAAATTAGGTATCTGAACAGTATGATACAAAATAAGATATTTTTGAACTTTCTATTACATTTTCGGAGAATTTGTTGCTGTGGGTGCCCCCTCTCTACAGCGTGGGTGATCAGAAGAGTGCAGAAACCCGACATCTACGTAAAAACAAATTCAAGTAAAAAGACAGAAATAATCTTTCGTAATAAAATTAAAGGGACTAAGTGAATTTCTGTGAAATTTAATTTCAGTACTTAGCAATATTAGAATGGTTACTCCCATACAGTACCTGGCCCGTAATGCTGTGTCGCAGAGTTCAAGGACTGGCCGTTTGAATTTGGGTTACACTATGAAGCTATTTTCACCTTTGAAACAATTATTTAGAAAGTGTGGAGTTTCTCATGTGTCCAGATAGTTTATACATTCAGCGCTAAGGATATATGAAGGATTTTGCAATTTATAAGAAACCATCAACACAAAACCATGTAAGTGTGCTATTGCTGCACAGTGAATTACTTTCCAATCCTACTTCAAACAGATTTAAGACGTGAAAATATACGTTTGTATATGATGCCATAGGAAACATATTATTGGAACACAATCGCGTAGTCTTCGGAATCGAAATGTCCTAGGCCCTTAAATCCAAGTTTGTATGACCCTGAAGGGACACGAGTTTTGTGGACTCTGGGGAGTTCTAAAAGGGAGTCGGGTGAGGGAAATTACCGACAACGTGAGATGGCCAGAAGGGGGGGGGGAGAAAGCTTTGCAGGCTGTCACACGGACGTTGCTCAAGGGTACTTGCTGGCTCATAGGACTTTCAGTTCTTAAAATACAGAAGTCTTCCGGACCTTTTCCTTTATCATGATCACCGATCACATTCGCCAATTAACTATATCATAAAATTAGCTGTGTAGAAATTGCGTTGAAACCATACACCACGAGAAGGAATTAGGAAAAGGCAATGTGGAGGAGAATATGGAAAGATCGCGAGCACTTAATATACATTTATTTGTAAACAAAATATTAATGTTTATTACAAAACTTTTCCATTAAAGTTCTGATTTTATTTTGCAAATATAACTTGGAATGATCATGCAAAAGTTCATAACGTACATGCTTAGACATAGTATACTTAAGAAAATAAATGATTTAAGACAATTCACGTAATTAATTTAATTTAAATGGAACTCTGAATGAAGAAACTAAAATGAGTGATAAAATTATATTACTTACTAATTCTACAGTTTAGTGACTGTATTCATCCTAGATGAGCCAGTGAAGGATAGCTGAAGGAATTCACGGGGAACTTTCAGTATGTTTTATTTTATGAACTCAGCCAAGAGCCCCGTCATAACGTCATGCATGGCAGAATGTGTAAAAGAACCCGCAGCCAGGTCCTTCAGGCAGCGGGCGTTGTCCCGTGAGGCACTTCGGAGGCGGCGGCGGCGGCGGCGCAGAGAAGGGGCCCGAACGGACGCCAGTGCTCGCCCCAGGCAGCCGCTAGAAAGCGCTCGCGTGCCCGCTGCCCGCCGCACAGAGACGAGCAGTAGCGGGCGGTTGCTTTTCCACGGAATACAGTTCTTCGGGGGACAAGTGAAGATCGTGTTACGTTTCTTCAACAATATTCTAAAAAATGAGACTAGTCTGAACTTTATATTACTTTTTCGGAGTTTTTGCTCTTCTGTGGACCCTTACTCCGCATCATAGGTGATCAAATACAAGTGCCTCGATATCTATGTTGACACTTGACGAAAATCCTGATCGAGATAAGGGTCATTAACCCAGAACCTGAGGCATACTACTTGTTACAGGCATATTTAATCTTTTAGAATTATACTGTCAAAATGGTAACTAGTTCATTACATATCATTTTTAAATTAAGCATTTGTTTTCTTTCTGATATTCGATATGGTCTCTAGTTGTTGTCGGTTCTGCAACTGAACTTGCAGCTGAACAGCTGCAGCTACTTTGTCCTTAAACTTGTGTATCGATTTAAATCTCATCTCATCTGACAATGTGTACACATGTATTGTATGTTGATTTATTTGTAGTGTGCTGTTCATACTTTCATTTGATGAATATGATTTCTACGTCCAGAGTTGTTTATATTCGTATTGTCTGAAAATATGTTGCCAGACCTGAGTAAGTCATTTTTGACAAAAACCACTGATTTGTAAATTAAGAAGCAAGGCAATGATAGAATTACTAGCTTAATAAAGAGAGGCTTACAACAATAACATGGGTGGGATTTGCTTATTATTTGTATAATTCTTTCCTGTAATCTAAAAATCTAGGAGTTATAGGATGTGTTTCTCCAGAATATTATACAATATCGCATACGGGAATCAACACTCCTGAAATATACAGTACGAGCAGTATGAAAGCTAACCAAATTTGAAAGAATCCTGAACACGTACCATAATGAACTTAGTTCTGTGTTCAATTCATTTCAATTGACGTTCTATTTGAGGTATCACTAAACTCAGGGACCCAAAAATTTTGTTACCGTAACATCAGTCAATTATAAATCGTATATTTCCAATAGAGTATATGATTGTCTATGTGGAATGGAAAACTACATTGAAACCATTTACCTTTCATTTACAATTAATTTGTTAATACGAAACCAATTTGAAACATCTGATATTGTACAATTCACTGTTTCTTTATTTCAAACAATATTGTATCATCAGCAAAGAATAATTCGAATTGACGAAGGCCTATTCTTTACGTAAAATAGGAAGAGAATAAAGCCTAAAATAGAACCCTGTGGGACCTCATGCGCATTTGGCAATGAGACGGAAAGGTGAGTAAATAATTCCAGTAAGATCCAGTCCAGTAAGATCATTTAACTCTCTGAGATCGTTGTTCAAGTTATGAAAATAACCAATCTAAACTAATATCCCGAATTCCATTCGAAAGAAATTCTGAAACAGAAGGATATGATTCATGACTCCAAACGCTTTTGAAAGATATAAAAGTATTTCAAAAGTTGCTTAATTTTGATCCATTGATGCGCTATCTTTAAGAGAAGAAATTATGGCTGTTTCGTACAGTTTGATTTTCTAAATCCATCTTAGCAATCTGAAAACGCTCTGTATTTACTGAGAAAAGTTTCCATTCGTTTACAGAAAAGTGTCTGCAATGTTTTAAAAAATGACAAAAAATAAATTGGTCGATAATATGTCATTTCAATTTTGTTTCTTTTTTTGAAGAGCTGCTTAATTGTAGCTCGTTTGAAAATATCTGGAAATGTTTTGGTACATAATTATTAATTTAATATGCGAGTTAACGGGTGTATAATGTCAGGCCGACAAGTATTTTACCAAAATTCCAGAAATTATTCTAAATCGGCCGAATATTTATTTTTCAGTTTACCGATAATTTTGAGGATTTCATAAAATGTCTCGGAAACTAACATCATGACAAAAAATGTTGCAAAAAGTCTAATGCTGAATTTTGTGGCTTTAAGTTCTTCATGAGATCAACCGCGATTCTCAAAACTATTGGTTGAAGAGAGTAGTTCCCATTGCCGACATCGTTCCCTTTTCTACCATTATCTTTTAAAACAACATTCTCAACGCGGTTGCTGTGGTCATGTTTTTACCATATTCTACATTTTTTTTTGTTATTTGAGTTCAGAATATACTCATCATGTTTCATGAAATTAATATGCTTAATTACTTTTTTAAACAATGATTTGTATTGTTAGAAGAAGTTTTAGAAATCATCGGGCATGTTATGATGCTTAGAAATTAAGTTTTCGTGTGGTTTTTGAAGACTTTCTAATACCTCGTGTTATCAAAGTATTGTTTTCCCTGAAATATTTAGTTTTCATTTTTAAGAGGAGTGCCCGTTTTATAGTGAAAAAAGAGAGTCGAAAAACTGAATTGAGAAAGAATGAATGGGAAATTTCGCGTCCCTTGATTCTTGAAGCAAGTAGTCAAAGAATAATTTTATTTTACTTTGATCTTACTTTTATTTTACAGTTATTTTTATCTACAAATTCATGTATTACTTAATGCGTCAATGTTCGCATGACTTGTAATTGTAAAAGTTTGTGATTCGTGACCACAATATCCTATCTCTTTCCTTGCAATTTCGTACCTAGTAGTAGTTTTATTAATTATAATTTAATCGATTGACTTCTTTGAATTGAATGTGGTTTGCATAGGTACATTTATTGTAAAATCTAAACTGAAGGAATTAATTAAATCGAGAAACTGCTGTTTCTCGCTTGGTGCGACAAGAAAATTAACGTTAACATCTCCGCATACAATTCAATGAGCGATGATGAATTCAAAAGAGCGAATTCTGAATTTGTGTTCAGTTATCTCTAGATTTTCTAAGAACGTAGTATAACCTATAGCTCGGTTTGTTGGAGGCCTGTAGATACAGAGTACGATAACTTTGAGCATAGGAAAATGTACAAAAGATATTTCAAATACATTTTCAACTGAATACACATTTAATTCTACCAAGGAAACTGAATATATATCATTTCGAACGTAAATAGAAGAACCTTCTTATGCACAGCCCTTGTTTTATTTCCTTTCTCCATAATAATAGCTCGCAAGATAAAAGTTTGGAATTTGGAAATTGCTAAGATCGAGGTGACCAATATTGGGTAAAGCAAATAACATCCATTTGAATTAAATCGCTCTGTAGTGCAGCCTCGAAAAAGTAAGTTTTATTAGAAATAAAGTTAATATTGTATTACAATGTGTGACTTTTTAAAGTACCTACTTGGATGACTTTCTGCCGCATCGGACTGTAATTACCATATATTAACTTGATTTTTCCCGAAAATGGCGAATGTGGGGAATGTGGCGAAAATGGCGAAGAAAATGGGGAAGGTGTTCAAGCAGTTATTGATTGTGAAAAATGGGATTAGCATATTATTTACCGTCCCTGATATATACGAGGAAAAAATTTTCAACGAAAAATCTTGGTGCCTTTTAGAGAAAAAAATGTTCAAACAATTTAAAAATTGCATATATTTCGCGCGAAATTACGCGAAAACTACTCATATTTTCGAAAAACGGTACCTGACTGTATTTTAAGATTTGTCTTTAAGAAACAGATTTCAGTAAGGAAAAATCTCTTTCTTCAATATTATATTTATGGGCAGGCGCCCAAAAAACTTGGACTTGCGATTTTCAAAAAATCTGGGTCTCATTTCAACAAACACGAGACCTGTACCATTCTTTTACCCCTCCTATTCTTTAATCAAAATATCCGTTTGGAACTCTCAAAGCCTCGAGTTCGATCAGATTGATCTAGGAATATCAATTTTCGATAAAGTCAACGAACGACTTAGGCACTAGCGTTGACCACAGACGAAAGGTCAACGTTTTGCCGTCAAACGATTTTCCGGTATCAAGGATACACAAAACATGGATTTTGACAGGGAAGTAATTTACTATATATAGCAACATTATTTACCCACTTTTTCTTTACCAGGACTCGACAATAGAGGCTAGCATGCGTAGGTGTGTATTGTGGTATCGTTAGGGTGGTGTGTAATGGGTAAGGTAATGTGTAATGTAAGGTGGTATTGTGGTAATGTTAGATATAGATGGTAATGCTAGGGTGTGTATTGTGAGCAGTAGTTAGGATCTGGGTTGGGAAGTTCGCATTGTTGTCATCTGTATAAAGAATAATCTCTTCCAGTCTTCAGATATGTTGATCTAAATTATTGTTTAGGTTGGCTTTATTATGAGGGCTTTTGGAAGGTGGGCTTTGAGTGTGTAGAGAGTAAGAAGTGTAGAACGAACAGTAGAAATATCTCGAGTGCTTTTTAAATTGCGTGAAAAATTGGAAATAAATATAATAAACTCAGACAAGAGCAGCTAGTACCTAACAATATTTTGGAACTGTAGAATTGATATTTATTCAATAAATAAAATATATGGATATGAGTTTGTGAAGGTACATTATCTACAAAATCGAGTGATAGTAGGTTCTTACAAAATTTGTCAATGAGGTAAAGTAGATTGCAATTCTACTTCAGCTACAACTATTTAATACCATCAGTAGATTATACAATTCTACACCATAAAACAAATGCACTTCAAAAAAACAAATACACTCAAATCACTAAAATAGATAAAACACAAAAATGCAATGAGCACATGCATGTGTCTCGTGAAGATGGCATCATCCAGAATTACAAAGGATTCATTAAAATGTGAAGTAGAAGAAATTTTTTGAAATAGTATGAGAAATTTGCAAAATAAATATAATAATTTTCAAGAATTTATGTATTGTACAGAAATTAAAATGATTTGTTAAGAATTGTGAATAATGTACAATAGAGTACACTATTGATAAATAAGAAACCAAAAGGGGATACTACCTTCTAAAAGTGTACTTCTACTGTCAGAGAGGATAACTTGGGACACTTTCAATGTTTGTAATTTAATGTTGCCTGTATGAGTTGGAGGAAGAGATCTTTTTATTGCAAAACTTAGATCTTAGTCAGTACTTTAGGAATAAGTGCTTTT
>BOPP01000499.1:0-39465 GCA_017312745.1 Gryllus bimaculatus | reverse complement strand
TTTTTATGTGGGTTTGTTTGATTGTTGGGTATAATAAAATCAAAACTTGGTCTCCCAAATTACCCTCCAATGTTAGCTAACTCAGGACACACATTTAAATTGTGTTGAAAATTATATTTATGATAAGGCAGGCTATTTAGGAAATATATCTGTATAGTGTAGGTATTGTAAAATAATTATAACTAATTTTCACAATTAAATGGCAAATGTCATTATAAAAAATACTGATAAATGACTATTTATGAGGACAAAGTAAATTCAGAGAAAGATATGTTTCCAAATGAAGCAATCAGTGAAATTAAAAAAATAATATAAATATATTTAATTATATCTCATACGAAGACAATACATAAACAAATAATAAAGAAATGTCTCATATTAAGTAGGCATCTGACGGTTCATCAGGAGATTCTTCTAATGATTTCTTATACTTCTTGGAAGAACAAGCAGATTTCTCTTATTTCTAGACTACTTGTTCTTCTAACTCTTGATTTAGCTCATCTGGGGTCACACTTTCTCCTGGGACAACACTCACTTCATTCAGAGCTTTGTCCGTCTGCTCTTGATCAAATTCTTGATCCTTTTTTCCCTTTCCTTTGCTCTTATTCCCCTTTGCATTCATATTCATTAATCTGAAACTGAATTTAATAGTTTTATTCTTTCATTTCTATAAAATAGCAATGCTATGTTACTTGGGACAATGTCCCAAATTACCTATATCTAGTCACAAGTAGGAACTTTTCATCCATAAAACATTGGGAGGGTAGCATTGACAAAACATGATACTGGAACAATAGTTTAGGTTATTGAATGAAGTTACACACAAAATAGAGAAAAGCTTATTAAGAACTGTACAAGGAAAGTTTTACAATGGTTGTTTTTCAGATTAAAGCTTTTGTTAACTATTTTTGTTACTTACCTGCAAATAAAACTGCCAAAAGATGATTATCTTCTCTAAACCATTATGAACACTTCGACGCTGCTTCCCACTCAAAACACTGAACCACAACTGATACAGCCAATGTGAAATAAAAAAAATTCACTAAACGTCCCAATTTACACAACTGTCCCAAGTTATTTTCTTTGACGGAATGCTTAAAAGAGAATGTCTGGTAACCCTACCTTTGACAATAAGTTAAAAAAATAGACTTTGGCGAAAACAGACTTTAGAAACCTCTTTATTAAACTAGTTGATAATATAAAAGTACATACTTTCTCAAATTATTTCTACATTTGCAAGTTTTCGAAAATTCAGAGAGTTCAATGAACGCATGACCTTAGCTACAATAAACAGTCCCTTTTTTATCCATGGAAAATAATTGATGAAACAATTTGGAACGGTTTTTAAGAAAATGTTTTTTCAATCGCATTTTAAATTGCTTTAATACCAAGCACAAATTTCGCGAAACTTTCGCTTTTTTAAAAAAAATGTACATGACATTTTTAAAGGTCTGATTTTTTAAAACATTTTGTTTAAAACAAAAATCTATCTTCATATTTGTAGTTTTGAAATGATAAATTTTAGAAATTTTCGAAAATTGTCGGTGGAAATGAAACTAGAGACATTTTTTTATAGAAACGCGGAGAAAATTTAAAGAAATATTTGGAGCCATTTTTGGGGGGGAAATTAATTTAAAATTGTCTATATTTCACGCAAAATTACGTAAATGTACTCACATTTTCAAAAAATTGTACATGACTGTATTTCAAGATCGGTCTGTAAAGAACAGATTTCATTCAGGAAATAGCATTATCTTCAATATTGTAGTTGTAGCAACACGCGGAAAAAATTGAACTTTTGCACTTTTATTAAAAAAAACATGGATATTTCGAAAACGAGACTTGCGCCATTCTTTTAAAGAGTCCTTTAAGCTATTCGTGGACAAAGTTTGATAATAAAATATGGACCCACTTTTCAGTAAAAATTGAAAATGTTGAGGCTTCATGTACTCCCCCAAAATCAAAATATCCATTTCAAAATCAGAGGGCTTCTAGTTTCTTTAAATTGATCGAGGAATATCAAATTTCTTCTTTAACTTGAGAAAATCGGCTGAACTAGCTTTGACCAAAGTGGGACGGGCAGACGGACGGTCGAGTGGATGCACAGACGGACGGACATACACAGACCAGATAGGCAGGCAGACAGAGACAGACGGACGGACTGACTAACGGTTGGACAGACTAACGGTTGCACAGATGACGGATGGACAAACTAACGGACGGAGAGACTGACGGATGGACAGACTGGCAGACGAGCAGACGTGTTTTGCTGTCAATCAAATTTTGCGGTATCAAGGACTCGCAAAAAAAAAAAAATATATATATATATATATATATATATATATATATATATATATGGCCAATTATATGACTCCGTATATATACGTACGTATACGAGAAAGCAAAAATAAACTATTGAACATCCATGATACCGAAATGAGTAAGAATCTTGGAAAAAGATGATTTTATGATGTTCTTTCACAGCCAGTTTTTATTATCATTTCCTACTGCCAGTATTTATAAGTATTTCTCCTTGTCTCAAAGAAATTGGCTTTGAATTGACCTGAAGTCTTTTGAATATGAAAATTGTGTAAATCAATCAAAATCCTTAATACAAACTATTTTACCATTATGAGGCTGCTGGTAATTATATCTGGCAATTTCTTATCTTGCGAAGTCATCAACGGCTCTCTTTAAAAACTTTATAATATATACCTACAGAAGTGCCACTATCACTACTTATTGCATTTTTTTTTGTTTTATTTATGTGAATATGATATTTATATTTATTCAAAGACATAATTGTTGTTACTAATACATTCCAATATTTTTCAAGAGATGATTAAGTATGAGCAAAATGGGAACCATAAGTCTAAAAAATTGTATAACAAATTAGAATTTAAAAAAATATCATATCTTCTCAAAACTTTTTGTTCAATACATGGCATACAAAAGTGTTTGACATTAACTGATTTACTACACAATCAATTGTCAATGTATAAAATATTGCAAATTAAAGTGTCTTGCTGTACCCTTGAGAATCTGATGATGGGAACAGTGAGACAGCAATAGTGAGAAGAATGAGCCATTGTCATAAATCCTAGCCAACATCATAAAAAGCAAAATCTATAGGAAATGAAGAGGATTATTGACTTTTTGTCATTCTATGTGTGTGGGATTAGGCAAATGCATTTTATCTATTCCTTATCAATGTAAGAAATGTCAGCAACAACAGGCATAACAAATTTGTTCTCAAGTTTCAAAATTTTCCTATAGAATGTAACTTCATATTCAAATGTCTCATTTACAGACAGAATTTTCCCTACATAATATATTTTCTTTTTCGTGTTGAACTCCATTAAGACATAATAACCTATGATTTATGGTCTCTCCATGTTTTCAATGTCAACAAACTCAGGTTCAGAAATGGGGCAGACCATAATCATTTGATGAATTTTGCAAAATCACTTCACTGTCATTTTGAACCAAAGTATTTTTTTTACTTTGGATTCTTTCATGTTTTTAGCTTTTTATGTTTCTTAGCAGTTCATTTTTCTCAGGCATGTCTGTCACAATTATTGTTCCTCCTCTATGTCTTCGGTGATTGCTAGTTTTCCTTGCTTTCCTTGTTTTTACCTCCGGGAAACTGGTACTAGTACTTCTACAGACTCATATAACCTATTAGTAGATTTTGTTGGTGAATCTGAAGGGCCAGCATCTGTAGTTCTACATAGTGAACTACTTTTAACTTGGAGTGATTGCCCCTGATCAGCTTCAGAGGGTAGAACTCTATTAGGTGAAACCTGTGAGCTCAAACTTTCATTAAAATGTCTATCTTTGGCAGATGATGGAAGGAAATGCTCCTCATTCAAAACATGGTGGTCAAAGCGAAATCTGTCTGTCTTTGCAAATCTTGAGTAATCAAGACACATCACATCTTAGATCAATCACACATTATATATTTTAAAAATTTGGTTCTTACTACTGGAAATCTGATTTAAGCAATGAGTCACAATTTATCCGAATGAAAAATATATTAATTGGGAACAGTGAGTCATAACTCAGACATTAATAATGTAGGAACACTCATTGTTCCCACATACAGGTATAATTTCAAATTGACTTTCTTCATTGATAATTGGTCATAATCTTCAGATATACATTATATTTATCTTATTGAATATACAAACTTTTAGATTACAAAATGAAATTTGGCCATTACTTCATATCTTACCGCAAGAACAGCTGCAAAAATTAAGTAAAAATTTATTTTTCATTACCTCTGAAAATGAAATATTTTTTGACAGATCTTCAGAGGCAGATTTGAAACAGCAACATAGGAAATAAAGAGTGTGTTCAAATATCTAAAACATCCACATTAAATACCAACCACCAAACTTAAATTTTCCTCTCTATGCTTAATGTCTCACTGTTCTCACTGTAAACACACTTATCTTCTACTGAATCAATATTTATTAATTTATTTATTTAATTATTTATTTATTTACTTATATTTGGTCAAATTACAAAGCAGCAATGACAATGATGAATAAAATTGAAAATGACTCACAAAAAAAAATCACAAACCATATATGCAGTGCAAAGGATTCGAAATAAGTAAACGTGAGGTCAGGTTCGTCTACAGACTCAAAACAACTTTTCTGCTGCCTATTGAAACTAGGGATGGCTGAGGTTGGCATTCTCATCTTGTTTTACAAAGCATGACAATCTCCAATGAAGCAAAAGATCTATGCTGTAACGTAGGTGACAGGGGCTCCTCCCCGGGGAAGTAATATTTCCATTCTTTAGGAAGTTGATTAGTACTGCATTCAACTTAAACCGTTAAGAAAAGTTCCCAAACCATTGTTGCTGTTCTGGAGTGAGTCTTCAAGATTTACATGAAGTTGGTGAGAATGTTCTTAGATAGGGATGTACATAATTGATTTTGATCCATGATGAGTGCAGAGCATGAACTTTTTTGTACTTGTGGGCGAGAAAGAAATGAGACATTTTATAAGAAACTGTTGCTCTCAGAACTTCAGAGGTCACCTCTTTTCGAAGCCAGTTAAAGTGAAAACCCAAAAATTTCAGATTATGAAAAAGGAGCTTAATATTTCCATCTAACATAACTCTCAACCTCAATTCACTTCTGGTTAGTTAAAGCCAAAGTTGAAAATTCAGATTATATTCACAATGTCTGAAACCATTACACAAAGTACGAAATATTAATTTCCTTACTTACTTTGCTTAGGCTCTATGCAAATTATCTAGCCAATTTTAAACATTGCTGAACTGATGACAAGCAAATTTATATAAATAAAATATTATCCTTCAAAATTAAATTCAAATATATTTATTTTTTCCAAATACTAATCAAATTACTACTATTGTTTTCATGAGTGCTTACAGAGAGCATTACTTACATACATGAAATTCCCTAGAAAAAAAATACAATTACAATTTAAAAAACTATCATGTGCAGGATACAACAGGATACAGGATAGACTCTTCACTTCTCAATAAGAGCTCAAATATCTCAATGAGAACTGTAAGCAGACAGAAAATAATTTTATTCCGATTATGACTTGTGTGCACCAAATTTTCTTACTCTGAATAATAAAGTCATTCTTTTGTCACTATAAAAATATTGTCATTAATAAAATATTCACACACATAACTCACAACTTAAGATTAATGTTTCATTTCACAATGTATGTAAATAACTTACAAACATGTCCACTAAAAGTTGTATAATCCCAGTTGCACATTACCTTAAGCAAAATTATTTACATTTGATATTGTTATTTTACATTTCATCACCCGATGACAGTTGTAAGTTTTAACAATTACATGGCAGTAGGTTTCCTGTATCAAAATTGCCAATTTCTGCTACAACTTCTATAACTAATTAGCAAGAGTAAAATAGCTATGTGGTTACAACAGTAATTGGTAATTGCAAAATACGAAACATATTCCCATGTAATTGTGAAAACTTACAACTGTGATTAGCTGATGAAATGACAAATTTAACCATCACAGGACCTCTTAACTCCTAAATGATATTCAAAAAGTTAACTGTGTTGGTAGCTCAAGTGATTAGAATAACTGGACATATACTGCAAGATCTGGGTTCAATATCCAACTGGCAGTCAGTTCTTTGAACAGTCAAACATCATTTGTAATATATGTTACATAAACAACTGTATTATCAACTCAATATCTTATTTACTTTTATTACTTTCAATTATAGATTAAAAATTCTTTGGTTTTTTCATAGACAGTTATTTATTTACCTAAAATAAATCACAATCAAATTATTGTTCTTAAAAGATTGAGTTCTTTAAATTAAATAAGAAATAGTACGGTTTTTCAATCCATAATTCTCCCTTTCAGTTGATTGATTTTCCCTGAATCCATACTGTGAATCATGGTGATTTACAGTGCTTCGGGTAACTTTTCAATCTTTCATACAGCAGGTTTTCTAACAATTTTTATAATCCTGATGGCAGTGATGTTGCTCTTAAGTTCATCACATCTTGTTTGTTGCCTATTTTCTAGATAGGTTTATCGATTGCAGTTTTGAATACCGTAGTAGGAAGTTGTGTGATAGTGAATGATTGTATACGTGTGTAAGTGGTTTGATTATGTAGGGGAACAATCCTTTTTCTAATAATACCTGATAAGTTCTTAGTTCCAGCAAATAGTTTGTTTTCAATTTTAATAAATAATTTAAGTGTCCTATTTCCTTTTCTGTTATTTCAGTAATGTATATATTTGAGGAGATATTTCTAAAAAGAGATAGTTTTGCAAGTGTAGTGTTGGATTATTAGGTTAGATCAAGAATGTTGTTTTGTGAGGATATAAAATTGCCTTTTCCTCCCCCAGGAAAAGGAATTATTTATACCTTTGTGTATCCAGGCTTTACTGATCTGTGTGGTATATTGTGGTTTTATAGGGAATGTGAAGTATTGAAATATTGTTTTAATAAATAAAATTTTAAGCATTAGATTGCTAATAGGAATTTTTTACATTCAGGCCCATGATTTTTTTTTTTATTTAATACTTTTTTTACTGGGGAAAAAACAGTATATGATATACTGTGATAAGTGTATTCTGTGCGTGTTTTCTTGAGTTTGGAGATCCCTACTCCACCTTATATATAAATTGAATTGTGACAGATGCAAACGCATTTTCGGATAGAACTGATACAATAATATTTGCTCCTGTATAACAAAAACTTTGCATTTGCAAATCAGCTATGGATTTTGGCTATTATTCTTCATTGTGCCCTTCATGACAGAATCAACTAAGTGCTGTGAGACAGTAGAGAAGGATTATTTGAATAACTATATTCCCCCTGGAAATAAATTTTAATAAAACAGAATATCTGGTTGTAGGAGGAGAAGCCAAGACTCTGTGTATACCCAACGGACCAGAATTGAAATCCTGCCATAATGTTTTCTATCTAGGTACTCAAATAGCAGCAAATGAGGGTAGTACGCAAGATATTCAGAGAAGAATATCAAAAGGTGAAGTTGCTATAAGGCAATTACATCCCTTAATACAGAATCAAATTCTGAGTAAGACTGTTAAAAGAAGATTATAGAAGACTATTGTAAGGGTCTGAAGTTTGGTAAATATCAAAAGGTAATGAGAATAAACTTACAGCAATAGAAATTGACTATTGGTGAAGAAGCTGTGGATTGACATTGTTGGTCAAGTAAGAAATGAAGAAATTAGAAGAAAAGCAGAAGTGAGTTTCAAAATGATTGACACCATTGAAATTAAAAGGCTGAAATGGTATGGTCACTTCAACAGAATGGGTGAAGAGTGATGGCCTCTAAAGCTCTGGAATTGGAAACCAACATCACACAAGAGGCGAGGAAGACCGAGAAGTAGATGGAAGGAAGGAGTGGAGAAGGTCATGGATAAAAGAGGATTAACTGCAGAATACTGTAGTGACAGACTTAAGTGGAAACTGGGATGCAAGAGATGCCTAATGGTGTAAAATACTTACAGTACTACTATTATATTTCCCATTGAACTCTAGAAAATGCAGAGATAGTGAAGCTACATTTATATTCCAAAGCAAAAAGAAGGAACCTCGAAACATTTGCTCAATGGATCAAAGAAACTTGATGAAAAACATCATCAAGATGGAGTCTTTGACCCTGAACCTGAAGTGCAATACTTGTTACAGGTGTATTTAGCCTTTTTAAATTAGTCAGCCCAAATGGCACCTAACTTATTCAATATCATTGATCATTGTTAAAATCAATGTTACTTATCTTTTTGCTGCTTGGTGAAGTCTCTACTTGTATAGAAACTTATGCAACTGATGAGATTTTATTTGGCACTTAAACATGTGTATTGATTTTAATTTAATGTCACCTGACAATAGGTTGTTAAACAAGGTACATGTAATATACGTGAATTTTTGTATTAAGCTGTTGATACTGTCACCTGGCAAATATGATTACTATTGAAGTGTTATTATTATAGATATCCATCTGCATTGTCTGAAAATATGTTTCCACCCTTGAGTAAGTCATTTTTAGCAAAAAAACATTGATTTGTACATCCAGAGGCACAACAATCATAGAATTCCTAGCTTAATAAAAAGAGACTTACAAGAATCACGGTAGGGTTTGCCTTTCACTCTTACAATTTCTTTTTGCAATCTAAAAGTCTGGGAGCTATAGGATGTGTTTTTCTTCAAAATATTATGCCATATCAAAAGTGGGAGTGAATATTCCCAAAATACTCTCAATGAGCAGTATGAAGGTTGACTGAATTTTAAAGAATTCTCAACATAGCATAATGAACTCAATTTTGTGTTAAATTCTTTAAACGGACATTCCATTTGAGGTTTGACTGAATTCATTAGTTAATAGGGAAATGAGTTGGTTGAAGTTTTTAGGTTGTGTTTCCTTGTCTTCTTTATTGAGTTTGTACTTAATGAGGTGGTATTTTTTCAGAGGTGAGTATTTGTGTACTTCTAAACCATATATCAAAGGTGGCAATTATGTACATGTGTTTCCTTTTGTCAAAGAAGATATGGTTTATTGCTGATTGGGTGAACTTGAATTTTCTATTTGGTGCATCTATCATTGCATCTAGGTTATAAGAGCATGCTATATTGATTAGTTTTATTATATTCTTTTTCATGAATGATAAAGCTGTAGGTAGAAAATTCATGTTTATATCATCTGAGATATTGATTAGAGTAATGAGTGTGCTTTGACAATTTATCAAAATTATTTGCAAGTTTTTAAAACTTATTTCAAGATTTCCAGCAAGTACCGTACTCAGTGAAAGTGTATTGCATAGGAATGTCTGCTATATATCATTCTATGTAAGAATCGCAAGTTAAATGTTTAAGTTCTGTTACTTCATGGAGTCATTGTTATTAGCCAAGTACATGCATGTGCCTCCATAATTATGACTGATGTTCTGTATTAGGTCTTTTGACAGAAGTAATCTGCTAGGAAGAAGCCATGAATTAGTTTGGAAGCCAGTGATCAAAGAATTAATGAAATAGGCTACAATGTCCTATTTAACGAGGATAATATTTCTTACCTTTAACAAAAATGTTGATATAGAACCTCAAAAAAAAAAAAAAAAAAAAAAAAAAAAAAATTAATTAAAACAGTATTCATTTACTAGGTTCACTATTCTGTTGTTTGGCCTTTGGCATGCATAGTTTTTCAAAGAATTCACTAAGTTCAACAATCTCTAGGATCTCAACCCTGGCTTTGAGCAAATGAATTAAAATTGTTCTAATGTTTCCGGGCAATCAGTTTGTCTATTGATAGTCTAAAAAAATGTAAGATCTGCAACTTTTCAACATACTTCAGACTGTCAATATTAAATGGATCATAGATGTCCTTGATGTTCTTATTGTGTCCTCTATTGTTCATGTACTACATGACATACTTGCGTAATTTTTTCTGTACTTTTTCCACTGTATCAGTGAGAAGAGTTGGGAATGGTGACCAAAAAACTGCACAGTATTCAAGTTTTGGATGGACTAATGTTAAGTAGAGATGAATAAGTGTGTGTACATCATTGAATTCTCTTCCTAATCTAAGCATAAATCCAAGAACCCTGAATGCATCAGATGTCATCTTGTCCACATGACTAGAAAAATTTGTTATTGATTATGATCCCCTAGTCTCTAACAGATGTGACATTCACAAGTTGATTTCATTAAGTTGGAATACTGTAGGTTTTTGGTGAGAGAATGAGAGAATGATATAACAACAATAATGATGAACAAATAATGCATTTATAAACTAGAATCTTGTGATGATAAGGTTACTTGGTTCTACAAAAAAATTAACCAAGGAATTGTACAATTTGTTCTGGTACACCCTGATAACACAAAAAATTACCCTTGTTGATTCTCCAGAGAATTGATAAACAAAATAAAACTTGAAGAAAAAAACATGCAAAATATCAAACACGCAAATCAATAAAAAATGTTACAACATTTATAAATCGAAGGTTGAGGATAAAATGAAGACTTTTCTGAATTGTAGACATTTTAAATTACAATCAGTTCAGAGTCCAGATATGTCAATTAAAATTCATTTAAACAGTGAACACACATTATTTGTGAAGTATGACATTTCATGAACTAACATGTTTACTTCACCAGATACATTATAAACTTCTCATAATTTAAAATTCAAAACATTTGGTTTAACCATGCTGTAATGGGAAGTCTGGTTTCAATGCCTAAGAATAGTAAATGAGGCCAACAACCATTGGAAACAGATGCTGAAGATATCTCCATGTTGTTAACCATATTGTAATGATAAGTCTAGTTGAAATGCTAGAGAATGGTAAATGAGGCCAATAACTTTGCTCTCCAGGATGTGTTTCCAATAGTTGTTGACTAATGGCGGTTGGTTGTTTACTCCAGACTTACAGTTACAACATGGTTAAACGAAATATTTTGGATTTTAAATTATGAGAACTTTATAATATACCGGATGAAGTGAACACATTAGTTCATAAAAAATTGTACTTCACAAATAATGCTTGTTCTGCTGTTTATATGATTTTTAATAGACATATTCTGTTTTGATCTGGACTCTGAACTGATTGCCTATAACCTTAAGATACACATAATTCAGAAAATTTCACAACAATCATTAAAATATTTATTTATAAGATGAAGACAGACGGTAGTTCATTCTGGAATTGTATTAAAAACAAGAGAAGTGATCTGAATACTCCATTGTCTGTGTTTTGGAATGAGAAAATAGAAAAATTGGAAGTGAGACGAGCAGCCTATTTGCATCGTTCTTTGAGAGCATTTACAGAAATGATTCTTACAATACTACTTTGGAAATTTTCCATAAAATAATTTATATTTTGTGTATTTTATTAAGGATAGAATATTATAGTGAAGTAACGTAATGATGTTTTTCTCTGAGGTTACTGGTATAGAAGACGTTGTCTGCTACAGATTCAGGTGCTGGATGGGATTAGCAGCAGTCCATAATTTTGAGGATATGAATTGTGATGATTTTGAAGATGCGCTCTGGCAGACAAAAGAATTTGGTGCTGTAACAGCATAGGTGAGAGTGGGTGTCAAAGAATCAGCCTGGTGTGGAGGGAGCATGATATGGGGCTTGTGTGAATGGAAGTTGTGTGGGGCTATCCTGTATCCTAGTGCATGTTTACCTGCTGGTTTCAAGTGGAGGCAACATCATGTGGATAATGTGTTTATGAACAAGTCAAGATTTAATAATAATTTGTGTGTTTCTAAGATGCTGTGCAAGTTAGATTTTTTAATCTCATTGTTTTCAAGGATATTGTGTGGGAGGCAGAGAGGTCATCCTTACTTATATTTTCGTGCTAACCCGTATTTTTGATACATTTAAATTTAATGCATATTGTCTGCCTTGATTTGTATCATTCTATAACTATATATCATTCTGATAATTACTGTTTCTTGAGTTGCTGTGTCAGTGACTCCAAATCACTAATAACATGAGAATAAAGTCTGAGATCATGTATTTGTAGAGAGAAACTCTCTCAATGTAAAGTTCTTACCATAGCTATCTGCTATTACCTTTTATTCCTGAGAAAGCTTTGTAAGGTGTGCAGGTAATTTCAGTGCCACCTATTAGTTCTTCACCTTTTTTGTCATTGCAGTGTGTGCCTTCTTTGTGTGCCTGTTTGTATCAAGGAGTTTTGAAGATAAAGGCAGAGGGTTGGAGAGGAGGAAAAACAGTTTTTAAGAAGATCAAACCTGTTTTTTGTCCAGGGGTGATAGGGTGTATGTGGACGTGTGATGCAAGTGGATGACTGGGCTTGGCTAAGGGTTTGTTTGTACTGTTAACTATTACCTTTATTTCAAAATATTCAATGATCAAATTAAATAATGAATCATACAAGTATGATTAGACTCTCATTGACACTTGTTACAAAAGTGAAGCATTATCATTAACAATAAAATCCTTGTTTCAATGATATAGCATTAGCAGAATTTAAACCGAATTGACCGCAAAATGACCCAAAAAGTTTTCTTGTAAAATACATTTTTTCTTCAGAGTGCCTGAAGGCAATGCATGATGTTGCCAAAATATATATTGTTTACTTCCAAAATCTTCAGCTCCCATTAGTTTTTATTCAAAGACCTTTTACTTCTGCTTTATATACTATTTAATATATTTCTTACACCTCAAAAAATGGAGTAAACTTCTTTGCTTACCACAAAGATAACAGACATAAGGTCCCTGGTAAAGACTGTACAGTTCTGCTAGAGAATATAAATGGGCTCATTAGCAATTAAATAAACCATATCCATGTGTTCATGATAGAAAATGGAATACAACTGTACTAAAAGTTTGTCCCTCAAGTTAACAGTTAAGTTGGTTCAGAGCATTAATCACTATTTCCCAATGAAAGGGTTCCATTGGTAACCTGAGGTAGAGATTTCGGTGGGATAATAAAGACTGAAGAATTTTTACTTTCGATCATCCCAATAACTCTATGGTGAATTAATAACACAAGTGGTTGCCCAGCAGAAATTCGAATGCAATTCATTATTTTTTAACATTATTGAGGATTTTCTGTCAAAGAGTATACCACAATAATTATGGTGTTTTTTTTTTTAAGGTCGCATCAACTACTAGGTCATTAGCGACCACTATTGCTTGTAACGGTATGGTAACTTTGGGTTGACACAATAATGATGATGATAGGGGGTGAAAGGAAGAAACACACAATACACACATACAACCATGCCCCAGGCGGGACTCGAACCCGCGATCCTTCGGTCCGAGTTCGCTACGACACTACAGCCTTAGCGATCTCGGCCACAGAATCGGCTATGGATTGATGTTTTTTAAATTTTGTACTATCACGTCATCTGCGATCATATACAGCCATTAGCGCGTGTTGTTTGCCTTAATTCCTTGCATTTCCTATACAATTTGAAAACCTATGAAAAGAGGGGGTATCACTGGTCTTCTGGAATACAACCGCAACTGGTCTCGTGACCTCAACCCTCAACAGAACAAAGTCCTTCGGAAGACAAATACAAATATACAGTCTCCAGTACCCTATGTTTATGCATGTGATATACACGCAGTGGCGGCTCGTGCTTAAGTTGCACAACTCTCAGATAATCGAATAAGGTATCATAATATCTTAAGAATATACATTTTCCTTCTAATGACATTAAATATTTAAGATATGCAGCAATATAGATGTATATGAAATTATTATGAAATCAAAGAGCGTCCAACTGCTGCTCTTTGCGGTGCCAAATGCTTTGCCGGGTATTGCACCGTGCTCTTGGCTGTGTTACAGGGTTTACTGCATTTACTCTTTGGCCCTTCGCTTTAACACGGCAAACATAGACCTTTTTGGTTGGGCAACCAGGCGAGTGGCGCTGTCTAGCGCTGCGAGGCGACCGAGGGAGTCTCTGGGGTATCCCAATATTCTGTCTTTGTCCGACTCGCTGCAACATAATTTTATGAACTTCGCTTGTTATTGAAAGTACACAAGTTCAAGCACTACTTCAGACATTAGTCGAGTCCATGCCACGTCGTTTTGCGGCACTTCTGCGTGCTCGCAGGGGGCCCTACACGTGTACCAGTTTTATTGTCTCTTCAGTGTATTTTTGCCATATCTTCACCATCATCTATATCCAAATCAGTCAACATCTTTTCTGTAAGTTCTACATTTCTTTCACCTTTTTTGTATAAAATACCGACCGAACTGTATACCGTGTGCGAAATACTGTTGCCGATAGCAAGATACAAGTTTGCCAACTTTTACCATGACACTTGCACCATCAGTTGTCATGCCGATAATATCGGTTTCCAAATCAAGATCAAAACTCGCCAAGCGTTCTTTGCCAATGCAATGCTCAGCAGTCCAATGCAAAGTTCAGAGGTACATGAACCATGTATTCCAATCAGACCAACATAAAATGGATGTCTTTGATGAATATTTACGTTCGAATATCGGCGATTTTTTTAGATGTCCGCTCATCAAAACTATGGGAAATGTTTGTTTCTTGAAAACGATTGTTTCTTGGAAAGTGAAAATTCGAATATCATGTCAGCTTTAACTGTATTTGAAAAATTAATGTCTGTTGATCTAAATGTATTAGGTGAGTTCGAAAGTGAAAATCCACTTATTAAAAACAAATATCTTAAATCTGAAGACGTACAAAACGAATTAAGACTAAAACCATCCTTGCAAACCATTCTAGAAATATTTTTCTCCACAAAATCCCCTTTTATGAAATAGTTGTAAATAGTTTTTTTTTCTTTTTGGGAATTTCTTCCTCAACAATATTTTGTGATGATGTGCATGATTTAGGTAATAACTCAGAATTTTGTTGACGTGGTTGACATATTATTATACAGTGTTTTGTTTTCAAGTGGGTTTTTAAAAAGAGAGAAAAAATAAAACATGAAAAACACGATTCTTGTATCTCTGCAACATTACCCTAGTCGGCTGATTTTTTGCGAATCTACAACATTTTTTATTCTCTTTAATATGAGCATTGTGATTATCGATTTTATTTTGGAACACTTTTCACAGCCTTATCTGGCTATACCCTTTGTACTTCCAAGAAGGCTTCTCTCTTGTAACCTTGCATAGTGTCTAATAGGTACGGTACTCCACTGGTCCGTTTGTGTTATTAAAAGAAGAAACGGGTTGTAAAGGAAAGGAAACAATTTTGAAAGAAGTACAAATTTTAGATTGCATAGTCAATGCAAATCGTTCCGTGTTTTCCCGAGCTAGAATATATCAATGGTTCTGTTTTGTACACGTGTTTTCCTTTTATTTGTGGTATTAACGGCTGAGATAAATACTGTGTTGAAAATATTAATTGATTTGACTGATTAGTGAGACCGGGCGCGTCAACTCGTCAGGTTATTACTCCTGTAAGTGAAGTGCATATTTCTCCTTGGGAGGTGGTGGTGATCTTCTCTCGCTGGACGGTGAGATCCGGCGTCAACTTAGCATCGCCTAGCGGGATTTCCCCAATCAGATATCACCTTCTCCAGCTGTGTCAAGCTGGCTCAACCACTATAGCACAATCACGTCAAATCAAATGGAATATTTATTACGCATTTATTACTAATTTATTGCCAAAAAAATAAATTTTTACTCCTGTCGTTTATGAAATAATGTTAAAAATGTATAGTTATGCAACCACGCACGACATTCGAGTATTAAATTTGACAGTATGAACGAGCACAAACAACTAAAACCTATTAGATATCAATACTAATTTACTACTCCAAAGAGAAATTTATTAATGTTGCCGTGTATTGAAATAAATATTAAAACTTGTCGATAGTTATTCAACCATGTCTGAAATTCAAATATGATTATGGAGAGAACCAACGAACGCAATCAAACTAAGTCCATAATTAAATACATATTCTACACTAATTTATTACTCAAAACATAAATTTTTAGTCTTGCCGTTCATGAAATAAACATTGTTAAAAACGGCATTCTTAAGCATCCGCGCACGACATTCAAGTATACAATTAGAGAGTACAAGAATTTCTTTCATGTTACGTTTAAATGGAATTTTATGAGGGAAAACCTAATCGAACTAATTTAATTAAGGTTTGTGGGTTACTTGAAAACAAATACATCAAAACATTTAGAATTCAAATTCATTCCTCGCAACACGGACAAGTAATATGGATTGTCAAACAGATTTTAAATAATTTCGAAATGAAGTTGTAAACGTATAACAAAAGGTCCAATGTAAGAAACGAACAAAGAAATATGAAATAATATATAAATTTTAACTTATGTATCTAATATACATATTTAATTAATGCAGCTTACGTAATTTTGTATTTTTTTAAATTTTCGAAAAATCAAGCATTTTGAAGAACATGAGACCTGCGTCATTTTCTTAAGCGTCCTTTACGCTATATAGATTCAAATTTAATCAAAACAATATGAGCCGTTTTTAAGAAAAACATGTTTAGTAAAAATGAGAATTGCCTATGTTTGACATAAAATTTCGTCAAAAATAGAAATATTTCGAAAACTTAAACGTGACATAATTTGAAGACGAATTTTTGAAGAACATATTTCGTTAAGAAAAATGTTTATCTTAATAAATAAGTAATTAATAATTGTTGTTGTAGGTGATTCTGAAAAAAATTATATTTTGGCAGTTTTTAAAAATTAGAATTTTTAACGCACATGAGATCTCCACCATCCTCTTAAGCGTCTTATACGCTATCCGAAGTCAAAATGTTTTCAAAAGCGTTTGAGTTGTTTTTAAGAAAAACGTGTTCAAACAAAATAAAAACTAAGTTTTCAAAAATTACGCGAAAAGTTCTGAAATTTTCGATAAATTGAACATTACCTTATATCAATATCTCTTTATGGAATAGGTTACATGAGGGGAAAATTTATCTTTATCTTTTATATTTTAGTTGTAGGAAGAGTCCGAAAAAAATTTGAACTTTTGCCATTTTCATAAAATGTATGGTTTTGAACAAACAATACACCATTCTCTTAAACGTCTTAAACGTCACTATCCAACAACAAAATTTAATCAGAAACTTTGTATTTCTTTTTTGAAAATTTTGAAAATATCCCAGAAGCTTCATGTTAAGTACCCCCAGAATAAAAAATATCGGTTTGAAATTGAAGACGCCGCGACATCAGACAGGTCGACTGAGGAATGAGAAAATCGGATGGTGTAGCCGCCAGCGTTGTCACCGTCAGACGGACGGACAGACGTTTTGCCTCAACCAATTTTTCTGTATTATGGACCCACAAAACATGAATTGGGGTTACACCAAGTGTTAGAGGATTTTTCTTCTAAATTTAGTCATTAGATTTATCCACTTTTTCGTTACTAGGACCCGGAAATACAAATTTTTCTGCCGAAAATTCGACGCTTTTCCCCGCAACATTACGTAACTTTCTCTCTACTGCCTAAGCGGTTATCATTGTCAAAATAAAGGCACCTGGCAAACCCCTTTTAGATTTCATCCGTTGACAATCACATTGTTGGTACTTTCTCAGATAACGTCACCAAGAGGATAAAACCAAAATGAAAATTATTGTGAATGAGGACCTCCGTTTACATGCAAAGAATCATTTATATAAATTTCGGTTCAATGGTACTTTGCAATGCCCATTATTACAACAGAGGCACGGGGAAACTATTTCAGCTTTTCCTCTCAGCAGCCTACCCGATACACTGCAACAATGCCATTATAAAAAGCACAATCACGAACAGTGCAGAAACTGTGTAGCTCACTTGCCAAACTCCCAGAAATTACACAAAATTTAATGCAGATTTAATGTGTGACTGTACATAAATCTTAATTTACTTTGTACATTAAAATGAAATTAATGTTTGTATATTAAATTTAATGTTAAAATTAAAATAAATGTAGATTTAATTAACATCGGTAAATAAACTTAATATACCTTTTACATTAAAGGGAGATTAGCATAATTCGACATTAAATTTAATGTTTTAATTAAAATTCACGCAGAATTGATATATAATTGTAGAATACATGTAACATAGATACTTTTTAAAAACTTAGGAATATTTTACACTATTTAAACTAACGTATAATACATTTAAAATATAATCTCAACATGTATACTAAAATTAATTTTTTGAAATTCGGATTTAAATTCAAATTGGTAACAAATATAAAATGAAATTCTAGCAACCTACATAGTACTTTTTAATTTACAATTCTTTACATTTACACATGTTAGTTTATAACTCATTTAAAATCAGCGGAAATACTCGGGAACACAACTTGTAGCGGGACGCCGTCATTTCAAATTATATTCTACAAACGTCATTTTTCCGCTAAGCGTGGGGGAAGAAAAACACCGCGAGGACACAGGTACTCAGGGTTTTGGATTCATTCAAATTCCGAAGCTCTTGTAATTTAGTGTTTTTACGTGTTAGAGAAATAGCAGACTTGTGCAAACTCTAAAACGTGTGCAAAATCATAGAAACGTCATAATTTTCTGATATAATGCCTTCAAAATAGCAATTCATAATTTTATTATTCCACGAACATACGAAATATGTATTCATCAATATTGGTTGTCATGTGTTAGGAGTAGAAGAATATTCTCTTGAAGGAGAAGTACAAAGCACACGGTCAGAAATTTCTGCACTACTTTTAATGTAAAAGTATATGAAAGCAATTATCATGGATGCACATTTAATTTCATAGTATAGTACAGTAACTTTAAGGTAATTATGCATTAAATTTAATGTATATTTGGACTAAATTGAATGTACATGTGTACATTAAATTAATATGCGTACATGATAATTACTTTCATGTACTTTTACATCAAAAGTAATACAGAAATTTCTAACAGTTCCCTGTAAAACTGGGTCTGGAGGTCGAAATCTGAAAGCGTTTTTTAAGACATTATTTTTTTCTGCTGATTTTTACTTTCTCGTATACGTACGTAATACGTATACACATTGTATAGAGAAAGATTAGTAATGTTGCGCAAAAACATGGCGAACTTTCGACAGAAAAACCCTAATTGTCGGGACCCGACATCAAAAGCTTGGATAAATACAGTTGCTAAATTAAGAAACAAATATTATAACGCATGGTGTAGCCACAACCCCTCTTTTGTGGGTCCCTGAAACAGAAAAATAAATTGATAGTCCTTCCATCTATCCATCATCCCTTCCGGCTGTGAAAACCACTAGCACCTAAACCATAGGTAGGATTTTTGTTTCAAAATGGATATTCCCCGATGGATTTTGCTCGACTCGAAGCGCTGCGATTTTGAAAAACGGGAAGCCCTAGAGACACTTTCAAAACTTCCTCAAAAATGGCTCCAAAACGTTTCTTTAATTTCTTTGAAATAATAATGTTGTTGGTTTTATTTGATTGTGGTTGTTGGTTTTCTCTATAATCGTATTTGAAGTTCTAGAATGCTTGGATAACTATGATTTAGTTTTAACAACATTTTTTAATAAACGGCAATCTTAATAAATCGTTCCTTCAAATAATAAATTAGTATTGAATGTGTATTTAATTGTCTAATAGGTTTTAGTTGTTTGTGCTCGTTCATACAGTCAAATTTAATACTCGAATGCCGTGCGTGGATGCATAACTACACCGTTTTCAAGAATATTTATTTCATAAACGGCAAGAGTAAAAAAAATATTTTTGGGTAATAAATTAGAAATAAATGAGTATTGAATATTCATATTAGTTTGTATCGATTGTGACCATTTTAAAATTTGGTTGTGCCAGCTTGACAGTCAGGCAAACACAATCACATTCATTTCATAAACGGCAAGAGTAATAAATTTAATTTTTGGATTATAAATTAGTAAGAAATGTGTACTTAATATTCCATTTGGTTTGATGTGATTGTGCTATAGTGGTTGTGCCAGCTTGACACAGCCCAGCGGGGCACCGCCTAAGCCGGGACAAGCTCTAAGTTTCCGACCGGTCTCCCGATATGTGCATAGTGTAGTATTATATAGCATGTAAGTGTAACAGTGTGTATGTAAGAGGCGAGGATATTGCAAGAAAGAGGAAAGAAAGATAGCACGTGGTCCGTGACCTGTTTGTTGGAGTATTGCTCTGGCATTCGTCGACTGTTGATCGGCGAAACCATGGAAATCTACCGATCAGAGAATTCGGCCGCTAGAAGTCTCCTCCAGGCAGCGATTGAATTCGACCAAGCTATCCAGCTAGTGCCTAAAACCTTGCCATCTGCGTGCCTCCACCGTAGGACCACCGGATCAAAGCCCCTGCAGTGACATCACTCTGAGACCCCTCTCGCGGTAAACTATTAATTGATAATAACGTAATATTTACTTGTAATAACTGTATAAAAAGAACTAGTGTTCTAAAACTTTTACTTTTGCTGAACTAGCTTTTCTGTACTTGAGAGATATTTTTTACTTTCTCGCACTTACTTCATAAGAAGAGAAAGTTATGTATGTAATCGTGCGCAGGAAAATGGTGAATTTTCGGCCGAAAAACTCTTATTGTCGGGGCCTGGTAACGAAAATGTGGATAAATCCTGTGCTCGTAAATTACTTCTTCTAACACCGGTGTAGTCAGAATCCATGTTTGTGGGGCCTTGATGCCGAAAACTCGACTGACGGCAAAACTGACATTGACAGCTTCCCGAATTGCTATCTAATGTATTTTGAAAGTCCGGCGCGTACACAGCATAAATAATGTCATTATGAATGATAAGAATGTAAAGAAACGGAAACCTAATTTAAACTTGGATTGACTGCCAAAAGGCCTTCGACAGTGTACCACACGATTATATTTTGAAAACCCTGGATATGTATCGATATCATCCTACACTAACTGAGGTTTGCAAGGCTAGTATGAGTACCAAGTTACTAATATACAGCGAGAAGGATTTAGTAGAAACAAGTATTCTCCCTAGGAAGCTAGTTGAATCTGTAGTAGATTTCATATTCAACCGACTTATATTATATTCAGTCGTGAAGTACAGAAATAATAATAACAGTAATAATAATAACAACAACAACAGTTATAATAATAATAATAATAATAATAATAATAATAATAATAATAATAATAATAAAGTTCAAGTAAAGACTTCAAGTTCATGACGTCATTCAAACGCTTTACAAAAGATGAGATTTGGAAGCAATAAATTACTTGGTTTACTTATGTGGACGACGCGCAGAGGCTGTCGATACCAGTAGTATATTTAATAGGTATGTACTTGGCGCGACAGCCCGTGACCGGTCTCAGGCCTACCGGCAACGCCTCTGCCTCGCGGCCATGGGTGAAGGCGGTACGTGTGGTTGGCACGTAGACATCCCCACGCCGTATTCCGGTCATCTCAAACTGAGAAGAGAATTTTCTCATCGTCACACAACACCATATACTGGGGCATTGCAAGGAAACCGCACACTATTACCTGACCGGGAATCGAACTCGAGGCCGCGTAGTGGAAAGCGATCACCCTGACCAACGGCTATCAACGAGGCTCAGTATATTTAATATACTAACATAAATTAGAAAAGTTGAAAGCATTTTATCGCACAAGTTAAAGGCACCATATTTAATGAAAATAATGATAATTTCGATATAATAATGATAATCAAAATAAAACAAATATGTGTTTGGTACAGCATTTGTTTGAAACCGTTCACTGTAAACAGAGTAGGAAGCACAGCAAAAGTGCTACTCCTGTGAGTAGTTATAATGTAGATGGAGAATTCTTATTCTAATTGTATAATATAGTGCCATTGTGTTCACGCAAAAGCAAACATGTCCATCGGGAAAAAAATGAGTTAGCATTGTGGTAGTACTAATGACCGTGCGCTGCATCATCTGCTCTGATGAGGAGAAGAAAAAGCAAATGTATCTACTCGTATAATAATTTTACTTGTAAACGTACGAGGTACAGGGAAAATCCAATATGTTGTTTGCGTTGTTGCAAGCAATAAAAAACATGTCCGATAACCAATACGATGCTAAGATTCACGATCGCGTGATTGCTCATACCGCATGGCTCATTCCGTCTCTGAAGTCTTCACAACAGCGTCCTATTTTATTTATTAGAAGATTGGTTCTTAAGAACACAACAACTTTGAGTTGTAGGTGCAAGAACGTACAGAACATCAGAAATGTGAAGCGAATCATTATTCAGAAAGAGTAGAAGATTCATACAGTCAGAGTTATCCCTCAACAATATTTTAGATTTGAAGTTCCTGCTTTGACCCTTTAGAAACATTGTTTTTCATTAACAAATATGGTACAATTTAGCTTTCAGCAGATGTCACTTAAAAGGGGTATACCATTGGCAAAGAGATCTAATGTAGCAGGTCTATTGACTGAAATTTTAAGAGATAAGTGAAGAGAATTCTTCAGATACTCCTGGCCTGGAGTATGGAATGGTATCCCTGTATTTTTGATGGACCAATAGCTAAAAATCAAACTGTAAAGGATAGCCATAAACTGAAAGATAAATGTCATTGTTCAGGACATGTTAATGGCCGGCACAAATACATGTTAATTTCTTTTCAGTACTTTGAAATTTCATTTGAGGCCAAAACTTGTTACATTAGCTGCAGAAATTGTTGTATTAGTAGTTTTGTCTGTTTGGTAACAAAATATTTGCACACAAACTGCAGTAAAATAATTTATCCTAAACAAATGTAATGATAATAATACCCCTATTATATGCAAAAGCAAACGTCCGCAGGTGCTTCGGACAAAAGCAAACAAGTTCAAATTTCCCAAGCAAAAACAAACATGTCCAACTTTCATCCCGAAATATTGTCATAATTATAAACAACTTATTTGATAAAATCATAGGTGGACTATTGTAACAATACTGGTAAGCAGTACAGCCTATTATATTGTTTGAACAGGCAATATCCTGTCAACAATCACTTCTTCGTAGTTTCTGAAAAATATGGTTTGATGGACAAATTATTTGTATCAACGCTCGTCATCAGCGGGAAATGAATGAGTATTTCAAATTTATGGTATAGAATAAGTGAAGTAACGAATTATTTATGTCATATTTCACCTATTGTATTGTAATTTATTTTAATATTTTTAGTTACCATACTGTTGTGTACTTTTCTGTAAAAATGAGGGCGCAAAATGGTAAGTTCCTATGAATTTCCTGCTCATGAAGAGCTTAGAAGAAAATGGATTAATGACATCTCGACTTATTTTGTGCCGAATTCTTTATACAACTTTTCCGTAGTGTGTAGTAAACATTTTACTCTAAATAATTATAAACCCAATTTACAAGTAACAAAATTGAAACTTGTCCCTGTTTTCCTTTGTTATCCAATCCACAAAATACCAACAGCAAGTAAAATAAGAAGGCTGTTGTGCAAGTGTTTGTCCTCTACTTCTGTAGGTAGAAAGCGAAAACTTGTTCAGGATACGACTTAAATAGTCAAAGAGAAAAACGAGGGAGTTCTCTCAGCGAATTGCATACGTTAAAAATAATGCTTACAAAGTGCTCAGGGCAATATTTTATCTTTTGAAGAACTGAATGAGCTTCTCTCACTCTGAAACTCTCTCCCTTTCTGAATCTCTCTCTTACTCTCTCTATCTAAACTACTCTGTCTGTCTCCCTCCCTCCCCCCCTCTCTCTCTCTCTCAACTTAGATACATTTCTGAGTAATTCTTGAACTTGTGGAGAAAACCATGTGCTATTTTATCACTTCGTGATGTCAGGAGGACGACAAATAATTAATAAACAATTAATTTCAAGAATAAAAAGGCAATGGCTGGATAATTCATGAATAAAATGAACTGCATTTTAATAGAAAATGAATGTTTTTAGCCTGAAGATGGGTGAATATCATTACCCGAATCCCGGATCGAGATCATGTAAATCTTGTGACTAAATTAGAGATTTAAAAATAATTTTGTTTTAATTATTCATAAAAATGTCTTTCAAAAATGTATGGGCAAGAATAAATAAAGTGTTAAAATATATTTTACTCTTAGATTTGCCATATTAATGGTTTTAAGAAAATTTAAATTAGAATAACTGACAAAGTTAATATTTCTGTTGATTTTCTCAAACAGCAGATGAATATAATTCTGACTTTACTGAACATGCACCTGTTAAAATAAATTATTATTTGTAAACTGTTGGAGCTTGCTAAATCAAAGAATTTCGTTTATTCATCTGAACAATTGATATGCTGGAGGCAAAGTCACAAAAAACTATAAATTTCAGAAACTCGCGTGTCTCGGTAGGCGAGTTGTTATCTTACGGGCCTCTGAACCTGCAGCGCGCGGGTTCGACCCCGGCTGAGACACGTGAATTTTCATAAAAACGGAAAAGCTCATAAGGGCTGTGTCATGAGTGTGGCACGTAAAATAACCGAGGAAGGTGAGCGGCAAAATTACATCCCTCAGGCAATTTCCCGTTCCCAACGAGTTCTCACGTTCTTCCAACCAGAGAGTTCGGATATAGTTAACGGAGACCGACATCTGAGGAAGAAAGAGAATCACACCCAGAAGTTGAAAGGAACGCCCTTGAGGCGTGGGATTAAAAAAAATCTTCTGAATTGACGGTTACATGCAAATACAAGTGAATTCAGAGATTGCATTGGTATTGTGTTTTTTATAGTATTTTTGATTGAATAATTAGCTCCCGGATTGCTATTGTCAAAGAAAATGCTCAAGCGTTCATTTTCTCAAAAGTTAAGATCATAACAGTTTTTATTTTAAATCTATGAAAAAATGTTTGTGTATCCTCAATTGTATCAAATAATCTGAGATAAAGTAGACGCTTAACTAAAATTAGTATGGATACGTACTTGCTTTTAAGTGTAGACCCCATTTGAATGAGATAAACAACGCAAAACAATGGAGGAGGGGTCAACCATGTACCCCAGCTAGTTTTTTAATCTTTGTTTTGGTAAAGAGTTACTATTTCATCTTTAGAACTTTCATTTTCAGAACGTTTCTTAACCCTAAGGCAGGCCTGCACAGCATTCTGCACTTTGGTTGACCTCGAGAGCCGTGCGGGAGCAACTTGAGTGCAAACCCGAGACCCTAGGATGGGTGAGGATAAGACTCATTCTACGAGTGGGAATCACCAATGAGAATGCTCAATTCGAACCGTAGCGCGTAAATTGAAACAACATTTGCGAGAATTGACGGACTGTTACACACAATTCAAGTATCGTTAACTTTTATTTTGGAAATATTTGTTGTGAATTTATGACAATTTACACAATGAACGTAAAACGAATTAGACATATATTTGATTAGGATAACTTAAGTATAATAATTGCTTGAGGGCAGAAAATTTAGTTCGCTTTGTTAGGATGTAATCGCTAATTTAGAGTGCTGGTAGATACAAAATTGTAATAGTGAATCTTTTTTATTTGATGACAGTAATAAAGTATTTTTTCATTAACTATGTTTAATTGAATAAGACGGTTCTATCGAAGCTAAAAAATCTTATACTTAAAAATCATGATTACTTTCTGTTCTAATTCTCTAATTTCCGATAAGGATACATTATATATTTCTAATTTCAAATCAACGAACACTATTCATCGACCTCGTATACGTGACCTCTACGGAAATTAACGCAACATAGAAAATGTTCCAAATACGTATGGCCTTACTATATCTCAAAAAATTAAATTATATTAACACAAACTTGCAGAAATGGATTGTTATATATTGCTTAGTTCACGTAGCATTAGATCAAATACATCAACTATATATACATATATGTATATTATATTATATTATATATTATATATTATATATTATATATTATATATTATATATTATATATTATATATTATATATTTTTATTAATTAAATCGCTGGTGAGGTAGGTACCTTCTAATAATTAAATAATCTAAATAAAATATATTGTCCGGTACCAAAATATATTTTGCTAAAGATCTTTTCGAACTCTAATCACCTCTGCTAAAATTAGCCTAATGTGCACACCCCTACCTTAACTCGCATTTGCTCGCCAGCCCCCTCCTCACGGCTCCACCAGCACCCCCGCGTGTCACGACCCTTCGCCCTTCGAGATTTCACTCTGACCTCCAAGACCGTTATGGGAGCCTCATTTGTTCAAGAACTTGCGAACTATATGACATGTTTGCAGAATCTCTGCTTTCTGTCCGTAATTTAGAATTTGTTGAGGTAATCGCATTTTTTCAGATTTTTTCTGAAATCGTTTGTTACTACACCTTCTGCCGAAATAGCAAGTGAATATATTGTAGTTATATGTGTAACGTATTAGCCAGCGTGCCTCATGGCATCTATTTGGGGACGCTTGGTTGCGGATTAGTCTCGCCACAGGAAGTTGGGTTTTTCCGTAAAGGGAAGAACGCGGAGACGGGAGACACAAGGCTTTGGGTGTCTTCCGGCTTATAGCAGCTTTTCACTGTTATAACAAGCGAGGGGGTGGCGTGACGTAGGAGGTCACGTGGGCCTCGCCTATATAACAGCGTGTACGGAGCCAGTAGGCAGGTTCTGGAGACGGTGGGAGAACCTCGTGCGTGTGCACAAAACTTGGCGCCTAGACGGTGCATATGCGAGCCAGGCTCGCGAGGCTGGAGTCATTAGTTGACGAAGCCTGCGGACTTTATGTCCTTGGGTGACTGCGGTCACGGGGGAGCGATGCTGTGTGCGTGCTCCGAGGTGAAGAGTGGTTGAGTGCCACGATTCACGCCGATTCTCAATCGGATAAGATCGCTCCTGCGATCGAGGCAAACCAGCCGTTGGTGCGCCAGAACGGACTTTGTGTCCCAGCGTGACATCCGGTCACGGAAGCTAGGCTTTGTGCGCGCTTCAAAAGTAGGAGTGGCGAATGCCACAATCAAAACCATCTTCAATCGGGTTTTGGATCGCTCCCGCGATCAGGGGATAGTAGGTCTATCAGAGCTAGGGTTTAAGTAGATTATTAAGTGTATATATTTGTTTTGTTTCCTTGTTAATAAATATATTGTTATACGAAAGCTCTGTGTCTGTGGTCGCTGTGAGTATCCATGACGTCACATATGGTTAAACTCTGTAGTTTCCACATTTGTTTTATTTCCAGAGCAAGATCTTCATACTTAGTAAATTTCTCGGCTTCTGTTTTCTTTAGGTTGTGTGTCAACGGTACGGCAATATCAACAAACATAGCTTCTTTCTTGTCCCTGTCAATGGAAACTATATCTGTCCTATTGAAGGCCACAGTGTTATGTGTTAATATGGGTCTGTCCGAGTAAATAATGGTATTATTTGCGTCCATTACAGGTGCTGCGTTGTATTTATAATCCGGTAGAGCTCTACTATTTAATATTCCATGAAAACCAATTGTTGATGGACAATCTCCCCAAGTACGCGCCGTCGGCACGTACGGTACATGCAGCCATTGTAGCCTCGATTGTTTCACCACTGGTGCCGCATTTCCTGCATATGTCAACCACGGGCATGTTCATGCAATGTTTTTTGTAGTTCCTAGTTCGACATATTCTATCTTGAATTGCCATTATTACGTAATGATTAACTAATTCATTTAATTGACGCAATAATTAGCATAAGAGAATAATTATGACATTTTTATTTCAAAAATATTCTTACATATTCATCACACTCGTGCAAAAAACTGTAACAGGCGCGATCGCATGGCGTTGTATAAGCTGCGTACAGCAAAGACTGATGATATTGGTCACTTTTGCGCGAATTTGGCGGAAATGAGAGTAGGTCTTAGAGGAGACATTACCACTATTTTGTGTCTCAATAGATAACTAACTTGAGAATACCTGGCTTCCCGCTATGCTGAGTTCAACGCGCAAGGCCACTTCAGTTTCAAAGTCTTTTATGCCGCTCGTGCGATCGCTCGAAAGCTAATTGCGAGTAATATTGTTCTTGTAAAGAAGATTTCAACATGTGCGTAATGTTAGCATACCCACTTATCACAATTTTGAAAAACTGTATCCCAGAATTTCGTTCTAATTAAAGACTAATTTATACCAGACGTTTGCCCGAATTAAAGACTAATTTATACCCAAATATATCCAAGAATATCTCATTCTACAGAATATGGTGAGACAAACATTTCTATGCTATCAAATAGGCATTAACATGCGAGAGAACAGTTGCTGACGTGAAGTAAGGTTTCATCAATCATGCGAATAGCTTAATTAGAACAAAATTATTGTACATTCAGTTTTTATGTATCATGCGTTTTTCTTGTGTGGTTATGCTAACTTAACGTTAAGTTAGCGTACCCACATTTAGTGTTGAAAATTTCGATGTTGTGCATTAGTAGAAAATTTTTAAATTTGGGTATAAATTAGTCTTTAATTAGAACAAAATTCTGGGATCCAGTTTTTCAAAATTGTGATAAGTGGGTATGCTAACTTTACGGACATGATTTCAACGGCCACCGGACACGGGTTAGGGCCGCGTGCGGGGTCTGAAATTCGTCGCCTGAAGCCGAGGCGCGCCGATCTCGAGAGAGAGGAGAGAACGCGGCAGAAGAGGAGGGAGGATCCGCAGGCGTCGTGGCGGGGGCTGCCGAAAGGGAGGGGCGGAGGGGCCACGTCCGCATTCTGGCTCCCCGGGAGCGCTATGGCGCCCGCGATCTACCTGGCGGGCGCCCTACATACATTCAATTGGGCCAAGTTTTAGTAATTATTCGTAATTTCAAAAAAAGAATTTCATTACATTCTGTGTGAAAGACGTTTTCCCTATTCGTAAGGTCAGCCATATTGTTTTAAATACTTTCATTCCACTGCCGATGGAGATTCACTAATTCTACACCAGTGATTCTCAAATGTATTGTTAAAAAACATAAGGAAATTATTCTTGTGTTAGATACTTCGCGTCGTGTTCGATTATTTTTTACAAAAGTCTTTTTTAGAGATCATCCTGAGGCTGGCGAAGTGTCAGTTTTTAGGGGTTAGCGAGGTGCCGTACATGTTCAATAAGGAAGGAATTTATCTAATTGAACGGTGTCGGGAATTATAGCAGTTTCGTTTCAAAGTTAGTGGTATTCTGTCCAAATATTCGTTATCGTCCAGCTCATTTCTCATTACTTGTGCCCTGAAATTTTCTTCACGTTTCTACATATCTTTGCGAAGACGAATTTCCATTGAGTGGAATCAAAACAAATATGGTTCCTGTCCCAAAGACTCACATCTGCATGACGCATTTAAGGTGTACTAGTGTAAGGTGTAGAGTTTCCTGAACTTGCATAGAAGCCTCAGAGACGGGCTCCTCAATAATTATGAATACATACAAGTAAGTTAAAGTTTGTTTAAATTTTAATTTGACCGTTTTAATTGCTTGATAGCTGCGTGTCTCCAGACGCGTTAACTACTTCAGGAGTAGATGCTATATAAGAGCCACGTGGCGCCTGCACACACTGGGAAATTAGTTGTGCCCGAGAAAATGAAAATGTTGGACATCTCTGTTTTCATTTTTACAGGTACGTTACATGAACTCTCCCTTACATTGTAAATATTTCTTTAAAAAGTCTCCTGATCTTTAATTTTTGTGGTTGAGGAAAACATTTACTATAAAAATGATGCAGGTGTAATGTTTAATGAATTTTGCTAATTTTGAAAACATGCAAAAGTTTAAAAAATGTTCAACCCTCTCAACCAATTACATTATTGGAGATAGATATTTTTCTTAATAAACCCCGTTCTTCTAAAATTAAACTTTAATTACTTTAAGAACCTGCTCAAGGGATTGGTTGTCTCGGCAGCTTAGTGGCTGGAGCAACTGGGCATAACCCGGTCGGGGTTACAATACTTTGAACAAATTTAATTTTTTAAGTACTTTCAAATACAAAATATAATATTTGTTGACGAATATACAAAATTATTTTTGGATTAGTTTTTATTGAAATAAAGACAATTAAAATAAAACGTGAAGAAAATTGTACTAGAATGGTTCACAAATTTGCGCAGAGTTACGTTTGCTGAATACATCGTACTAGGCATACATCCTATTTTCATTTCACTTCTTTCCAATACCCACTCCATTCATTATTTATTATTCCGGGATTTTGAAAATGGTAAGTTATTGTTTTGTCCTACGCCTTTAATACTGAGGCAACAGACTATATATGTATATATGTATATATGTATATATGTATATATGTATATATGTATATATATATATATATATATATATATATATATATATATATATATATATATATATTGCAAAGAATTTGTGAATATTATATCTTAAAACAGTTTCATGTACAATTTTGGTTAACATAATTAATTTATTTATTAACTTATTTATTTATTTACTTATTTATTTACTTGTTTATTTATTTAGTGTTTTTTATTTCAACATTCAACGGGATATACCCTTTATACAAACACATTAAAATATACAACGTAGCGCTTATCGTGACAAAATAATATAACAATAACTAAATGCATTTTATCGATTTTTTATAGCTGTACAAAATCGATTTGAAACTAGTGGAGCTACAACAGCACATATTTTCTCGCATTATTTCCAACTGCTCTGCCATTACTATTCTACTACATAAAGTCTGCAAATGTGTTTTCAAACAGAGAAAATATATTCCGTATCGAGAATTGAACTCAGGTCCCCAGAGTTAACTCGCCGACACCCATACCACTATTGAATGAAAACTGTTTATTTTACATTGTGTAGGTTTAGAAAAAGTTAGAATTGTTTTGCAGTCGAGATATTACATTAGAATAGCTAGCCAGAAAATTTAGTGAATGTATAATGTAAAGGGGATTGCCTTAGAATGCAGGGCAACACAATCAGGCAAAGTGTCCAGAACAGACGCTACGAGGGAATTTTTATCCTGAGGTTGGCACTTGTGGAAAAAAAATCATTTACGCGAATATTGGTTTCTGTAACGTTATTAGTTGGCAGCCGTGCTTTCGAGAGCCCAGCGGCCATCTTGAACGCAGACAACCAAAGGGGTAGCCGAGCGCGCGGCAAAAAAATGGTCATCTGAGAGGGAGTAGAGTGACCCCCAGGACACATGTGTGGGTCGGCGGTCACCCACGCATGGAGGCTAGAGGGATCATGTGGATGAAGGGTTGAAGGGATGAAGAAACGAGCGAGACGATGCCTCAGTGTGCTCTTAGCCAACAAGTTGTCGAAGCATCGCCGGGTGCCCTTGTATGTGAAATCAAACTTAACGAATTTGAGCGAATCGTTAAAGAACTAAATAATGGGCAAGGCACCTGGTTTAGATAATATCCAATCTGAAATGGTAAAGTATGCCAATCCATATATTCGTGTCCATCTCTTAGAACTGTATAATCCATGCTTACGGCATAGTTCCTTTCCTGATAAATGGGAAGTTGCTAAAGTTGCCCTGTTAAGGAAGAAAGTAGACAAGCCTGCGGCAGATCCAAAGGCTTTCGGGCCCATTTGCTTCCTGCCCGTCTTGAATAAAATATTCGATATGTTTGCGATCAAAAAATGCAGACACATAACATGGCCGGAGAAAACTTCTCCTTAGTGCAGGTTGGCTTCAGACCATAGCTTTCTACAGAAGATATCGTAAATAACCTGTCGCACATGCTCACAACTGACACAGAAGCGAAATTAACGATTGTAATTTTCGCAGATATAAAAGGCGCCTTTGACAATGCGTGGTGGCCGCTCTTTTGAAAAAAACTGACCGGATTTCGTTCAATATTTGCAGATCTTTATGGTCTTTATCAGTGCTTCTTCCACAATGCGCAGACTAATATCAAGGAAGCAGGCTTTGAAAGTAGCTGGCAACTGTCAAAGGGAGAGGTCGAATTCCGGTCCAGTTTTCTGGATCATGATTATGGACTCCCTGCTGCGCACCCTGAAGAATAATGTACAAGCAGTGGCAGTTTTGAGAAAAGATTGTTTTAGAAATTTCATCAATTTCAGGCACAAATCACACGAAGTCTTCTCGTTTTTTCCAAAACATTGTTCATGTCCTTTTTAAAAAGCTGAAATTTTAGAACAGACTTTGTCGATAGTAAGATTCTCTATCTTCAGTTTTGTCTGAAATGTTACCATATTGCAATTTTCGGAAATAAAGTGTTTTCGCCGAAAATGGGACTAGCGCCATACTTTTTACCATTTCTTGATATATACGAGGAGAACGTTTAAAAACATTGGTACTGATTACATTTACTTCAATATTTACTTAAAATTGCCTATATTTTGCGTACAATTCTTCAAAACTACTCATCTTTTTGAAAAATTGTACATGACCTGATTTCAAGGTCAATCTTCAAGGAACAGATTTCATTAAGTAAAAATCTGTATCTTCAATATTACAGTTTAGGAAG
Organism: Gryllus bimaculatus; assembly: GCA_017312745.1. NCBI lineage: Eukaryota > Metazoa > Arthropoda > Insecta > Orthoptera > Gryllidae > Gryllus > Gryllus bimaculatus. The sequence goes on along the minus strand of BOPP01000499.1, from coordinate 7,142 downwards.
ACCCCCAAAAAATTTACACTTTTGCAATTTTTCAAAAACCAAGGATTTTAGGGAACGTTCTCTTAACTTCCTCGAAAGTATTCCTCTAAAAAACTTCATCGAAAGTATTTTAGATACCAAATACAAAATACTTCCATAAAAGTATTTTAGATACAAAATAGTATTTTAAAATACTTTTGAAAATACAAAATTCAACCAAAAGAGATGCAGTTTCACAATTTATTTTTTTAAACTTGGTTATGAGTTACAGTTGTATACAACTGGACACAGTTTCCCTTCAACACAACTAGTGTTTCAAACATTGCGTCACTAATAGTATTTCTTATTGTAATTGAGAAGGGTCTCATTCCATTAACAACGAATTTTGCAATAAGATCAAATTTTGTTTGATCTTTTCCTTTTTCCTGCGTATAGAGGAAACCAGCTGTTAACTTTTTTGTTTTAACATCTTGACATTTGTATCACTATGCTCAATACTGTTTATTTTCGTCCTATGCGAATTTTATCTTCTAGACCAGGGATGTCTAACTTACAAGGCCACAACGGCCACGACTGAAACCTTTAATGTGGTTGCAGGCCATATTTTCATTACTCGGGCAATCCACATCTGACTTCCACGTATTGTTGATTTCGGCAATTTACCCGGAAGCTCTTTAACGAGGAGGGGGGGAGAATGGGACTATGCGTGATATCAAGCCGGACCATGCATGACGTAGGGAAACACGGAATGATTTTGAATTTCTGAGTTTACTAGAAAAAATATCGTAAATCTAAACTTGATCTATTTTTACTTCTTACTTAGACAGTATACAGAAAATTATGTAATGCTGTACAAACAAACGGCGATTTTTCGACAAGAAAACTCTTTATTGCAGGGCTGTGGTAAAAAAAGTCGATAAATCCAGTTGCAACATTTAGAAAAAAATCCTCTAACACGTCATGTAGCCAGAAACCATGTTTCGTGGTGGGAGATACCTGGTTTGCGAAACCCCAGCTAGCCGACGGTAAGTCGGCGCCGGATCTCGCTTTACAGTGAGGAGGACCACCGTTACCTCCCGAGCAAAAAGCATACACTACACGTACGGGACTAATGGCCTCGGTAGTTGACGCGTACGAAATCACTAACAATCAATCAATCTCTTAAAAATACGATTTAAATGTAATGTGAGGGATATTTGGGTGTTACAATGTTCTTTGTTTTCATTAAAATGGTAAATCCAACCTTAGTAAAGTCGGAAAAAATGTATATATACAGATGTGTATAAGGTAATAATATTCTAGTTTCGAATGCATTCCAAATGAGATATAGTAGATGGCATTTAGTTCTGGATAATCATTTTATTTGTAAAATTATACTTGCTTGCCTGGATGATGTACTGGAAATAAAAAAATAGAATACTCATAATATTTATTGATTTACTTTTCATATTATTTTAACTTTTATAAAACCGAACGAAATTTGAACACTTTTTGAAAGCGTATTTGAAAGGGCAGCAAAAATGAAACGTTTTAGCTGGCTTCCTGGTTTACTGCTTTCCAGGGCATCAATAACTCTTATGGTTTTGTTTGGTTGTAAGTCTTAATTTAAAAGAACATTAAATGTTTAAAAATGAACTTTGAATACACTTGGAGACACGGCTAAAAATAATTTTATTTATTCGAAACCGAAGCAATAGTATTGCATAGTGAACGCCTTACAAGGACTTGCAAAAGCACAACGATGAAAACTGAAAAACAGTTCCATTTATGGCAAGAGAGGCGTTTTAGCAAGAGTTGATAATAATATATGTGCCCATTGTTGCCAGCGCTCATTGACTGAGATGTGTTGATACAGACAGAAATTGTAGTATAGTAATATTACGTAAACCTCACAAAGGGCGAGAAAGTATGTGCTATTCAGCCCCACTAATTTGAATTGCGTTTTGTACTTCCGGGAAGGATTTTCAAAATATGGGTAATAGCGCTATGACGACGTGATTCCTGAATGCAATGCCGTTTCAATCGTCAAAATCGGATGATTAGGAGCGTCGTAAACAGAAATTTGGGGAAAAGACAATTTTCCCCCTCCCCATTCCGTGCAGCAGTTACACCCGGGCGGTGCCGGGCGCTCGCTCGACGCGGCGCGGCGCGGCTAGATCGTCTAGATCAGGGGTGTCCAACTTGCAAGGGCTCAAGGGACACAACTAAAATCTTTTATTCGATTGCGGGCCATTCTTCGAGCGACCCACCCGTGACTTCCACGTATTGTTGCTATTTGCTCTCTGCGCGGCTGCTCTGAAACGGTGTGTGTGAGTGGGGGATGAGACCATGCGTGATATCAGGCTATGCCATGAATAATGCGGTGAAACACATTGGAATGGTATTGAATTTCGGAATTCATTAGAAAAAACATCTTGAATCTAAACTTTACCTTTTTTTACTTCTCGCACTTACTAACGTAAGAAGAGAAAGTATTGCAATCGTGCGCCAGAAAACAGCGAATTTTCGACACAAAAACTCTTGTTGTCAGACCCTGGTAATGAAAAAGTGAAGTTGCTAAATATATTAAAAAAATCCTCGAACTTCATATCGAAAAATCGATTGCCGGTAAAACGTCTGTCCATCTATCTGTCCGTCTGTCCGTTTGTCTGTCCACAACGCAACCGTTCAGCCGATTTTCTCGAAAATTGATATTCCCCAAGCGTTCTGGCTGATGTCATGTCTCCTGGAATTTGAATCCGATATTTTAATTTGGAGGTGCTTTATATGAAGCCCTTTGGAGATTTTCAAAATAATGGCTCCAGTATTTTATTAAATTTTGTTGTTAAATAGAATGAAAAACGTTTAAGAGAATGCAGGTATTATTTTCGTTGAGATTACCAATTTTTCGAAAATTAAAAAAAATTGAAAACTAAAATATTTTCGGTTGTGGGAGATTAGCTGAGTAAAGGAAATTATTGATATGAGTGGAAGAGGTTGGGAGGGGAGGGAATTCTGAATTTTCTAAGATTTGGGGGTTTTCCTTGGGAGTATTTTAAACTATTTTCTTTTGCTTAATGCGTCTATTTACATAATCTTTGTAAACTTGGCATCCTTTATAATCGGCTGGATGATTCCGAGCGCATAATGCGCAAGTAGCTGGCACTGTCTTTTCCTTTTTACAGAGATGTGTCAAGTGGATGTCTCAGCATTTGCTACATTTGGGAGTAGCTTTACGATACGACCTAGTGTGGCCATATTCTTGACATTGATGGCACTTTCCTTATATTATTATTTTGTAGGGTGTCTCAAATTTTACAATAAAATTTAGAAGTTTATTAATTTTGCATATTTCATATTGGGAGGGGTTTTTAGATCAATGAAGAACAGGGGGTGTGGTTTATTCGTTACTCTGTGACGAATGCTTGAATATTACGTACTGAGTGCCCTTGGGCTTTCAAGTCACGTTTTATGTCTTCTACTTCTATTGTTGGATGCAAATAGCGCAATACAACACGAAAAGCTCTTTCTTGTTTAGATTGGAAGGTGTAGTATTCGGCATTTATTTTATCTAACAATTTTATCATTTCGCGGTAATAATCTATCGTGCTAGGTAGAATTTTGACTTCACTATACATATTATACTTGTAGTTTGTTTCTTGAATTTTCTGGCGCATCATTGTAATAAATTTGGGCACAGAAGTAACATTTGCTAGCAAAATTGGCGGTATTGATATGTTTGCCCCTTGCCAATCTGTTTCTTCTGTTTCGTTCGTTAATAGAGTAAAACTATCATTTAGTTGTATAACGTGTGGGATTGTTTGAGGCGCCTACGTTTCTTTCGCCTTTTGCAATTCGTTAGTACCTACAGTTGATTTTGGTAATTCGCCGTTCTGTTCAGGTGTTGACTCATGGTTGTGGGTTTAGTACATTATCTTGGCCTGGGGGCGCAAGCTTGTGCATCTCAGCCCCATTGCTGAGAAATTGGAAGGTTCTTTTGTGAATGAGGGTATTGACTGACAAACTCCATTGCATCACGTAATGATTCCCCGTGAGATGAAGCCGAGAATCACACGCCTGTTGCCATGCTGTACCTGACGTCGTCTACTGCTGCCTTGCGTCGTAGAAGCAAGCGGCGTAACGCCCATCTGCAGCACGTGACGTGCCACTGTGGACACTTGCATCTTTGAACACTTGAAGTCCCTTTTTATACGTGCATATATTAATAAATACTTCAGTTGCACAATTTACGGCCATTAATTGCATCCGATGTTCTACGACATATATTGGTCCATATATTGGACACGATATTGTTCTGCCGTTAAGAAAATTAAAGCAAAAATAACCGAACATCAAAGGAATATAAAGGAACCTATTCAGAAATTAAACTCGATATCAAAACACCAAATCGAAACAGGACATATCATGGATTTTAGTTCAGTAGACATTATTGATCATTAACGTAATGGAGCCAGAATTATCTAAAAAATGTTGCACATAAAACTTAACAACTAAGTTAATACTATGAGAGAGTCTAATATATTAACCAATATTTACGAGAATCTACTCTAGAGTTTAAACTTTTAAACCACATAAATAACAAAATTTAATTATTTCTTCAATGCATGTCCCCCCTCTCTTCAACTATTTCAAATATTACAACCGATCAAAGAATATTCATCACGCTCAACGAATCTGCACAACTGAGCAGAGAGCAACAGAGAAACACTTCGCTAAACATTGTTTAAAAATAGTTACTAATGAATTGTATATATTGTAAATAGGAGTTTAAGCTCAAGAATCTAACTTAATAACTAACGGTAAGATTCTGTCTATTTTTATATTATAATAATATGTTATCAATGTATAAAAACATGTGCTGTAACAATTCATTGCTAAACAGATGTCTGTTGATGGCTAACAGAGGTAGCCGAAACGTAACGTCACCAATGTTAATTAACATCTACAATTACAGAATAAATAAAATTCAATGTGTATAAAGCAAATAATCTCTTATTATTTGTATTTTTTTTTGTTTGTACTCTACTACAACACAATCATCTATGATCAATGATCTCCCTGTTTTCGACGTCAACAAACTTACGTTCTTCAAACTTACGATCTTTTCCCCCCAACGTCACATACAGTTTTGACTGTTTTTGACTTAAATCTAAATCTACGTTCAGGAACTGAATTGGGCAGCACACCATCATCTGATGAATTCTGCAAAATCACTTTACTGTCATCACCTTCACTTCCGTCTTGAACAAAACGTTTTTTCGTTTAGTTAGATCCTTTCCTTACGTTTTCTCTTTGCCTGGTGTTCATTTCATTCTGGCGTGTCTGCCAGAATTGTTCTTCCTCTACACCTTCGGTGATTGAGCCCTGGGATCGGTGAGCTCGATGATCTCTGGTAATTCCTTCTGGTCGTGTCGTGCAACAGAAAGTCTCGGAAGTAATGTGTACCTAAAATGCGATGTGATAAGATGGAATAATAGTGATATTTACACAAACTGTTCAATTTTCTTTTTGAAATCAGTCCCAAATCAACATAGATATTTCGAACAATGCCTCAGTGTTTTGAAGGTATTCCAGAAAAAAAAATTAAAATATTTTTGTAAAAGATGAATACAGTTTTAAAAACTGTATTTTTCACAATATTACAGAGGATACAAGGAAGTTTGCCTCTGTTACAGCATAGGTAATTTCATTTGTGGAAGGGAATAATATTGAGATGGAAGGGCAACGAACGCTGGAAAAGCAGCTCCTGCACGTGAGGCCCATGCGGCGCCGCACCAGACCTCTCGAGCGCCCCACAAGTGGGGAGGGGGCGTTCACTTTACGACGCTCCTATCCGTATGATGTGGACGCTTCACATGACGTTGCATTCGGGAGGCACATGACCGTCGCGCTAGTAGCCCACATTTTTTTAAATTCTTCCCGGAAGCACAGAGAGATATTTGAAGAATGAGTTGTGACAATATTTGTTTTGGAAAAGGGGATCCACAGCGAAAATTCTACATAAAAAACAAGTTTAAATGCGGCATGCAAATTACCAATCGAACCATTTGTTCAGGCAGCAGAATATCGATTTTTGTTAGTTTTGTTGCTGCCACGTGGTGCCGACAAATTGAAACGCCAAAACTATTTTTTTTTTTTCAAATTGCTTTTCTATCTTCCGGGAAGAATTTTTTTAAAAAAAAGATATGGACTAGCGAGATGGCGACATGCTTCCTGGATCCAACGCCGTTTAAATCGTAGCACTAAGTGCGTCGTAAAGTGAAATTTGGGAAAATATAATATTCCGCCACCGCCGCGCGTGGGCAGAATACCTCTGCGCTCCGCTCGGCGCACGCAGGCGGGCGGTACGAGAGCACGTTCCTCTCGTGGGCAGGCTGGGAGTCGTCAGCTAAAGCTATTTTCAGCATCTCAACACTAGTTTTTTGCCCATATCAAACTAGGGTACTAGAACATATGCAGACGATCTCGATTCCTCTATAACAGAAACATCATAAAACTCAAAATATTGATTCTAATATGGAACTGATTTCTGAAAGAAAATTGAACTGATGAACAGTTGAAAGAAAATTTAACTGAGTAAATATGGCCAAAGTTTATGTTATCACATCGTATCTAAAGATACATATTACTTTTAAGATCTTCCGTTGTCATGCGAGTGCCAGACAGTGCCAGACAGATTTTAACGAGCTCGCCTAGCGTTTGCTTGTTTGGCTCTCTGCCTCTGTGGTATGGGGAGGAGAACCCTAAATTTCACCAAATTTGACTTCACAACGCACCTGTTTAGGCGATTCGGACACTTCGTACGGCGTTGGATTCAAGAAGCATGTCGCTATCGCGCTATAAGCCACGTTTAGAAATTGAAAATTGGATAATTCGTTCAGGCGTTTTTAGTAATCTAATTTTTGCTTATTTTGGTGACGACAACGTAAACTAGCATCGGTACACTTAGCCTTAAGAAAGTTATTGAAGCCACGTCACGTGTTCCAGGTTACCTCAACGACTTCATCCCGCAGAGCCCCGAGGAGCCGAACCTGTCCGTGGTGCACACGGAAGTGCTGACGCACGATGGAGGCATCCCCATCTTCCGACTGCGCAGCGCGGAAGAGACGGAGGCGGCGCACGACCTCCTGGAGCTGTCCCGTTCCCTGCCGCCGCTGCCTGCG
>BOPP01000498.1:84623-140745 GCA_017312745.1 Gryllus bimaculatus | reverse complement strand
CAATATCTATCTAGAACAATCCCTACATAACTGGTACAGGAAATGTTCAGGAATGGGAATGAAAATTGAAGACGACACCTCTCACTCCCTTTTATTTGCTGATGGCCAGGTAATCTTTGCTCAAAAAGAAGATGATATGGTGTAGATGCTAAGAAAGCTTATCGAAAAATGTAATAAATGGGGGATTAAAAATTAATTTTAATAAAACTAAATGAATGTGCATTGGACAAATATTAACGTATATAGACGTGAAGGGCAACAAAATTAAAAACTGTGACACCTTCAGATATCGTGGATCTTTAATAAACAACTCGGGTACATGTGCTACAGATATAAACTCAAGAATAATTATGGAGAAGAAAGCAACCAAAGCTTTACACGGCGTATTATGGAATTACAATATCCTCCAAGTTGTCAAAAGAAGGATATTAAACTGTGTAGTAGAAAATATAATACTATACGGAGGTGGCCTCGAACACAAAAAAAAAAGAGATAAGATAAGGACAGTAGAAATGGACTACATGAGACGATGCCTACAACTTACTCGCAGGGACAGAGTGCGAAAGGGAGAAATATGGAGAAGTATGAATGTAATTTATTCTATTACGAAGACCTTGGTAAATAGAGTACTACAATAATATAATCATGTTCAAAAAAATGTCTGAAATCAGATGGCCACACAAGATCTTAAAGTGGTAACCACCTGAGAGAAGAAGACGAGGAAGACCCGTTTTAGAGTGGGAAAAATACATCCAAATAGCTATGGAGGATAGAGGCCTCAAACCAGGAGATTGGGAGGACCAAACGTTGTAGAGGGTGAAAACGGCAAGCTCCTAAGGGGAAAAACTGAAGAAGAAGAAGAAGAAGAAGAAGAAGAAGAAGAAGAAGAAGAAGAAGAAGGTCATGTACAATATTTTGAAAAAAAAGTAGTTTTTGGGTATTTTGCGATTGAAATTTACCAAAAACTTTTTTCTTTCAGTTTTCTTCAATTATGTAATAATAGACAATAAAAAATGGTCGTATTTTCGAGTCATTTTGATAATCGGTTTTTCGAAAAACATTATTTTGAATTACAAAATCGAAAATAGAGATTTTTGCATTAGAACAATTCTGGTGTACACAATTAGTTATTCAAGAAGCATCATGTTCAACTTTTGAAAAATCGAGTCAATTATGCGTATTTTGCGAATGAACTTAACAAAAAAATTAAATTCACCACTTCAATTTTTTCTTTAAATTTTCTCCACACATGTAATAAGAAACGGTAAAAAATATGGCACTAGTCTCATTTTCGGGTATTGCTCGTATTTTTCGAAAATAGCAAAAAACGTTTCGAAACTACAAAATTGAAGATAGAGATTTTTGCCTCAGAGAAAGTCTGTTGTACAAAATTTGTTCTTCAAAACAGATCTTGTATTTTTTTAAAGGTAGTTTTACGTAATTTGTGCTTGAAATTAATGAAATTCTGGTTTCACACCAACTACTAATCAACTAATTGTAATTGTAATTTCCAATAACTCTAGAAAGTACGTGCAATTTTAGCACCACTTGTTTCTATCGTAAATAGATCTTTTATTCTGAATAACCATAGTTGTGTTGTGCAAAACCTGTTAGTTATATAATAGAAATTCTTAATTATTAAGTTCCAGGCTGTTTTTATTTTTATCATAGATCTTTCTCCGCAATTGTGTGTTGTATCTGAGACGTCAAGCTTATGTAAGCTTTCAATTATGGGTAATAATTGTGCACTTCGGGCAAGAAAGCGGATATCTTTGAAGACGTTTTTTTATCTGGCACTCCTGCATCTCATAGTGACCATGACACAGTGTTGGAAGCTAAAATCAGTGGGACTAAGATGCACTTGAAGGAAAATGGATGAGTTAAATATTGTTTTAGATTTACAAAATATAACTTGTTATTAACATTAGAAGTATAAACACATTTTTATACTCAGGTTTTTATCATAGATTACGGTTTTGCATTCAGATGTGATAAGACAATGAATGTATTTGGTATTCGATTTAGACCGATTTTCATAAACTCTTCTCAATTTTCTAGAATTTCAAATCTTCAACTTTCTTTTTAAAGCGCCCGTCTCTTGGGGTTGGTGTACATGAATTGTTCGCTAACCCCAAGTACCTGATCTGGAGGGTCAACGTGGGCAAATATTTCTGCTGGTTCAAGACGTATAATAGTAGTTGTAAGCGTTACGAATATTGCTAGAAAATATGTGCTGTTTTACCACCCACCACTAGTTCTGTACATCATGGCAGTGAGTGGGGCAGTAGAATAACATGATGTCGTGCAGAGAACGGATCAGAGATGTACGTGAGTATCAATGCGTCGTGTGCGTCGACCCTTCGGGGCAGCGCGTTCACGTCGGAATTACCTCTATGGCGTGTGAGTGCGCAACAACAAAACTCGTATTTGATGGTGAAATGAACGCGGCTCACGCCGTTTTGTTTCATTACAGAAGTCACTTTGCAGGGCACTTCTTTCATGGTAATGTAAGTTTACTTTAGAAAGGAGGGTGTGCCATTTCTCCATCCCATTTTAGTTTGTATTGCACACATGATTAATAAGATGTGTAATATTAATGTATAATGGGTTGCATTTGAAATTAATAAAGCTGTCTGGCAGTTCCTGTGGAGTTACTGTAGCGAGCGGACTTTGTCAATAATATCGAGCTTCTAATCTGCCCGGGTTGTGCGTGACATTTATCCATTCATCCATTCTCACATCCACCCACCGACATATAGATACACAACCTTAATACCGTCAGCATGGTAATAGCCACTTCTTTCCCAACAGGGATTCTCAAAACGGATTATAAAAACGAAATTTTGACCTTCCTCTTGAACACCACGTAACATGAGCTGAAAATGCTAAGGATGAGAGAAACTAGGTATAACAGAATGTAAAAGAAAGGTCGGGGATGAGTTACAACTATTGATGAGAATGTGGCGCGTTCATTTGTCGATGTTATTTACCGGCTCGGTTGTGTAAAAGTAAGGTTGGCGGCATTTAACATACCATATTCTGGTAAAATACTGATCGTTAACAATTTTATGTTCGGGGAGTTTTGTCTTAAAAATAACACACTTTTTCTTACACTACTGATTCTTGTCTAAGAAAATACAAAGACTTTTTAAGCTATGACAGTGACCATGTAAACTCAACTAATAGTGAATAAAGGATGCTTTGTAACAGCAGTTGTTACACTCAAAACGTTGTAACGTACATGTTGAAATCATCATTATAAATGCATTGAATGTTTGAATTGATTTATTATTAATCTGTTAGAACATTTAACGGTGATTACAGCTTATTGCCATAAATATTCATGATTGATGTTTTCATAATTATATAAAGATCAAATGAAATAGTTCTAGTCCAATTTTGTTATGACTTTCTAATCTGGGCTATTTTCTAGTAGCGAAAAAGGTTGAGTATGAGAGCGAAGTTACTAGTTTAGTAATTCATATTCTGTTACTTGAATCGTCGAGTTTTTTCCTTGGTAAACTTTCCAGAGGATACTTCATCTGGCTGCTCTTGGTGCTACATCCTCGACCGGAAATTCGAATCTACTCGAAATAATTCTTGATAAAAGTTTTCTCCTCAATAACGCACGCCTTCACGCTGCTCAAAATGTGTGTGCAGGTTTTCATAAAGTGTTTGCAAGGATGTTGCAAGAGAATGCATTTGCTATTTGACCACCGGCGTTATTTTTTTTTTTTCGCATTCTGCCCTTTGCCGCAGCATTGCCTGATTCTTCCACTTTGCGCTTTTAAGATTTTGCTGCACGAAGGTAAACAACCGTCGCAGAAACTTGTATTTCACGTACTGAATGTCTTTATCATTGCATTGGTATCACTGTATTTTATATAATCACGCTAAGACTATATGACTGTTTTATGAAAATCACCAGAAAACTGCGAAGTTCTGTATTATTGCTGGATAGGGGAATGCCCCAATACAGTATTCCATGCTCCGTCGTGCATTAGAAAGATTTAATCGAAAAAATAGAAGTTTGCAGTTTATTATTGTGAAATATACCTGCGGTACATATAGCAATCGCAATAATTCGAAAAGTTGCGTCTTAGTTTTCCTTCAACCATGTGCGTTCTTGTCCATGAAAGGGGCGATGAGTTTTCTTAGGTCAGGAGAAAATGGCGGAGAAAGTTTTAAGGGTATATACTAGGATATCTTTATTAATCTTATTCAATGAGATATTGAGTGCGTCTCATATCCATTGTATGTAACCTGTCACCATTCCGTGGACACCATTACAATTCGTATGAAGTTATGCCCCAGCGCTCTCCGCAACGCCAAATTTATGTCTGAATTGCCTATGAGTCCCGGGAACCAATCTCCTCCGGTCCTCGTTGCCTCGAGCGAAAAAAGCCCCATTTAGTCCAGTTGTAAGTTAGCCCAGATCAGTATCCGACAGTAATGCCAGGCCTCAAGAGTATTCGTAATGCGAAGTGTGCAACCTAGACTAACTCCTTGCTATACTTGTACCGAAATGAATAAAATCCACGAAGAAGATCCAGTGAGATGGTCCGTGTCTCAGATCAGGAAGCGAGAGTATCACAAGTAATCTCCGAGTTTGCAAATAGAATGTTCTATAAACAAGCTTAAAGAGCGAATGCAAACCCGTCTTTCGAAATCACTGGTGTCGTGGAGCCGCGGAATAGAAGGAGATATTGGGGAAAGAGATGCTAGAAGCGGCGTAATCGGCAGGGCAAGAGCAAAAAGATTCAGACGAATGTACGTACGGATATGAAACGTAAACCCTAATATGATTTTGTCCCCATATTCAATGTTTAAGTCACCGTTTGTTTACCGGACTAATTTTTAACGACTAGGTGTGTCTTTGACGGTTGAGAACACAGAAAAACAATTCACCAATGATATTCTCAAAGCTTAATTTTTTGAGATGTTCGCGGTGTATTTAGGAATCTGGAAAACGCAAGTAGTGGCGTCCTGCAGGTGCTCTTCATCATTTTTTTTTTAATGTATGCGAAAAAAATATTCCGTTGGGGAGTGAGTACAACAGCTAATTCCTGTTGTATATTTTTCGTTACTGTATCGCAAGTGTGAAAAGAATTTTATTGGCCATACCGAATGGCGTCAAACTGCCATATTGAATTCAATGTGCCATTTTTAATGCTCTCTTGTATTAACGAGCTGAAGCTAATGTTTTGCTCTAAAAAAAAAAATTCATTGCCGATTTGTGACGCATGCAAAATCTTTTCCGGCGTCTCCCGCCGCCGAAAGTAGCCGCCACACTAACTCAAAGATTCCAATTTGGTCACAGGTCATGAATTATAGGAAACACCGAAACATTTTTTTTATTGGGATTTTAATTTGTACAAGACGCATCGAATAGTGCCATAACCGTCGAAAATTGTCATTACGATGAATGTTGTTACTGCGAAACAATTGAAAACTAACATTTTGTAGTATGAATAGTAACTTAAATTGAATTGATAATTTGATATGGTTCTTAGATATCTTTCCGTTATATTTAAATGTAAAATTAATAGCATAAAAACATTTTTTTACCATCCGTAAATTCTTCGATTGCATTGATAACTGGCGAAACCATACATTCCTTAAATTTGATAAATCGTAATATCGGCACCTCAAACATGTTTAATTTTTCAAAAAGTTAAAAGGATTCAGATATTGAAATAGTATTTGCACAAATTATTACTAGACATTTTAAATAAATAAAAGGGTCTTATAATATTGTTTAATGTAAGAAAAACACACATACATTTCAATTTAGCAAGAAAAAATATGAAGGAGGTAAATTAATTGGAAGTTTCTGATTGTAAAGAATTGTGGTATGAAATAAAGTAGATTTGTAAAAAATTGAAAATGTTAAGAGAAGGTATTTTAGACGTATTGCTTAAATTTGTTGAAAAAACTCTCCCAAGGCCGTAAAAGTTAAAATCATTAGGAATCGAAGATTTTATGGCAAGCTGATTTAGTTGAAATGGATTCATGTCAATAGAGGGTATATTCTTAAACAAATAAAGGTTTTAAGGTATATTTTAGTTTATTGATGTCTTCTACAGTGTGATAACATCACACAAATATGAAAATACCAAAAGTGAAAAAACCATACCAGCGCAAGCTGAAATCGAAATTAAATTGCTGAAAGGAAACCCCCAAAAATTCAAAACGAATAAGGTAAAGGCTTTACTATAGATTTTAATTCGCTTATAAAAGAATATAATATTAACCATTGATCTAGTTTCTCTGAAAAGAAAGCTTTAGTTGTCAAAATATTGAATAGAATATTGAAAGAAAAATGTGAATTAAATGGTAATTATAAATTTTACCTAAAATTGTAAATGAATATAATACTACAATTCATCACACTATTTATATGAGATCTATTGATGTTAGTAAAAAAAATGAAAATATATTATTGCAAACGACTTATAAACTAGATAAAATATTAATTCTATTTGAGTTTAAAAAGGAATCAAAGTGAGAATAAGTACACAAAATCTATATTTGATAAATTGTATACAGGAATTGGGTCTACTAAAATATTCGAGATTTTTCGAATAATACCTACTAATCCTATCACAAAACCAAATATCTAAAAAGATGAAGAAAAACAAGGCATCTTTTATGAATATGAACTACAAAAAACTAAATATCAGGATAAATATCTGATAGAAAAGGTAAAAAAAGAGATACAATTTATAAAAAATGGAAAGGGTTTGATAATGCACTTAATTTGTGGGTTAATAAATCTCTAATAAAAAATTCTGCATATGAATGAACTCCTGGTTGAAAAATTATTATTAAAAAAGAAGGATTTTTTAGATAAAGTAAAGTGTGAGTGTGGAAATGAAGTTATAATATCGTATTTAAAAATGAATTAAATGAAGATATACATAGACCAAAATTGTATGGAATAAAAAAATGTTTTGTGTGTAAAATTGAAAAAATATTAAATGAATTATAAAAATCAAAGTAATATTGACGGGTTCTGTAACTGTGTAATGATTATACAACTTATTATATGTCAACAAAATAGAATATAGTGTAGGATTACTAATAAAACTTATTTAAATAAAGAGGATTACTAATAAACTTATTTAAAATTCCCAATCACTAACTGTTGAATTAAAGCATGAATGAAAATCCACCAAAATAGAGAGTATAACAGACGTGTTTCTTACTATTGTATATACCTAATTTTTCAGATTTTGTTTAGATAATTTTATATTTTTTTTAATATTTCATCATTAACATAAAAAATTATTTGTGAGGGAGAGTCTCTGTGAAATCATGAATATACTGCCTGTTATTTCTTTTTCATGTACTTCATATAATCCTTGATTAGTTAGTAGTTCAAGTTTTTTTTTGTTTTTAAGGTCGCATCAATTTCTAGGTCATTAGCAACCACTATAGCGTGTAATGGTATGGTAACTGTGAGGATGACACGATATGATGATGTGGGTGAAAGGACGTGCACAGTACAACCATGCCCAAGGCAGGACTCGATCCCGCGATCCTTAGGTCCGATATCGCTATAGCACTACTGCCTTAGTGATCTCAATTATTCTGACCGGCAGTTGGAGGGTTTGTTTTCTTAGTTTTAATGATAAATTATCTGCTAAATTTGGTGTTGAAATGAAGTAAACTGGGTCATGTTTATAATTTTCATAACATGTTTTCAAAAGCTAAAGTTATCAAACACATCTTTCAATAAAATGGTATCTAAAGTAAGATATAAATCACCAAACAGTTTACCCTTAAAATGATTATAGACTTACAAATTATAAATCAGTGCATTTATTACCTAAAACAGACTTCCAATCAGCCTCATTTTTGGTAAATCTGAATTAAATTTATTATAGCTATCATATAGCCATTCATATGCATAATAACCTTTTTGTAATACAAGATGTGTATCTTCATTTTTACAAAAATTTTTGAAATTTTCATAGTCAATAGTTTGAATACATGATTATTACATTTTCATCACATTCATTACATTCCCATGTTTAGATCATGAGACAATAAATGTTCTGTAAAACAAAAAACATCTATTTGATCTAGATCACACTGTAATGCAGTCTCAATAAATTCAATTTTATTTGAAAGATTTTGCACATTGTGATGAATTTCAAGACTTTTTTGCATGTATTTACACAGATGTTTCTCAGCTGCATTTAACTTTAGTTGCTATTTATGTATATAATTTTTACCTCGAGTGCGTGGTCAAAGTCAGTATCTTGTCGCAGTAGTCACTGGAGTTGAGCAAGGAGGGGAGACTGATGCAGAGAAATGGATAATGGGAATGGTAGTACAAGGATTAGGTTCAAGGGATGAGGAAATGGGGTCAAAAGTGGTCCCAACGGGAGGAAGACTAATTAAGAAATGTGGGTGGGAATGGGTCTGTGGAAGGACATTGCCGAGGTTGTGAAAGGATGTGTTTCGCCAGCTCGCTGCATGTTTTCCGACAGGGTTCAGGTGAAGAGCATGCAGGGTGAAGAGTTTTTCTGACAGAAGGTTTAGCTCAAATAATTTAATATGTGTCTCTCTCAGATGCAGTTTCATTTGATTGTTTGCGCGTTTAATTAGTTTGCACAGTGTTGGTTCAAAATCAAAGTGCAATTCATCACATCTTGAAATTTTCTTTCTTTAGAGACCTCATTTATCAAGATTGGTTGCATGTGAGAGCAACAATAGGTATGTATATTACTGAAATAATATAGGAGACATTTGTACACATTCTTCCAGCAGCAGCAGAAAGTCATCAACGTAGATTTTTAAAGCCACTAATTCGTGCGCAAGCTAGACTCCGAAGCCCCAAGCACCTTCTTGTGAGACTAATCCTGAGCAAGTATACCTACGGTGGTTTGCCATTGCTTTCCCTAGGAGCACTAGTGTGCCAATTTTAAAGTTCGTTTTGAATACCAGACAGTGCAGGACAAGATACAATATCCGCAATCTTATCTAGTAATTCAAATTGAAACTCTGATTGGTGCTAAATTGCAAGGGGATTTAGTTTTGCCAGGATAGGGCCAAGTGTTTTTCCTGGGATCTGTTTTACCAGTTGACAAGCATCCGCATGCATGCTGTTGACTTTGGCACCTCAAAAAATCTCCTGAATTTGTCTGGGTTTGAACCCGTGAATATGAAATCAGTTGTCCGTCATGATATCTACTATATCATCAAAGCCAGTCATATATATTAGCTTTAAAATATATTCCTTAAGAGGTAGACATGAATGTAGAGGTGAGCCTGGTGGCTTATGGTCAAATGTTATTTCAGTCTTACCTTATAACTAAATCGAAAAAAGAACAGTATGAATTCAGCATCATACACAAAATTAGTTTATTCACTTTTATTGCCCATGGGGAAAATGAATGTCTAAGCATCTTAGCTGAAGCCTCTATTGATCATGTCTCCTCAGTGAGAAACACAAACTAAGACTTTTGATATTAGTCAGTATTTAATCAAATGATTTACTTGAAACTGTGCAAACAAAAGACTTTCTGAAATGTATATTAGTGTACAAATTTTGGCACATAAAGACAATTTTTAAACTTAACACATTTAAACAAGTTTTGTTGATTTTAACAAATAAATAATTTCAAAAATGTTCTTTCGCCGCTGGCTACTGTGACAGGAGGTGTCAAAAATAATGTCAATACTGTACACACAATGGGAAAACTTTTTAATAATGAGCAATATTCATATTAATATGTTTGCAAGATCTTAAACAGGTCTTGGTTTTGAAATGTAAGACTTTAAACAAATTCACAAAGACAATAACTGAGATGAGTTTTCTGTAACACCTAAATGGTATTTCGATTGAGTTTTTTATGCTTTTTTGTAAATTTCGTCTTCAAAAATTACCTATCAAGTCTTCTCGATGAATAACTTAAAAATTGTCATTGTAGGTTTCAATCCAACAAATAATTGCTCACTTGCTTTACGTTATTCAAAGTAAACATTTATATTTTTATTCACCTGGGTGATCCTTGCAAAGTTTGTCAAAATATCATTTGGTTTTCGTTGGTATTTTGAAACAGTGTTCGTTGACATTAGTATTTTGAAATGTACTACATGGAAAACAAATTCAACATTTTCAATTCCTTGTTTGAAATTAAAGGTTCGTTTCTGATGTTTTGTTAGAAAATTTAACTCATTTTAAAGCTTGCAAAATATTAAAATATCCAAATATATTTATTAAAGAATCTTTCTGCGATGAACATCTTGTAGGACTAAGTTGTTTTAATAAGGGAATATTTCAGTTTTGATCTAAATAACGGGCGATATGTTTCACATCAAATGGTGAAATGTCTGGGAACAGGAATGGGAACTTCTAATATCCCACTAAGTACAAGATTTAACTAATAAGTAGTACAATGCACAAACATTGCAATATTAAATTAAATAATTAATAAAAAGTAGTAAATAAAACAGAAAGAAAAAAGAAAACAAATGCATAGTTTATAAAAAAATATTATTTTTCCTGGTGTCTTTTTAGATGGCAAATTTATACAACTGGGAAAGCAGCGACCTTCCTTTTAATTTAATATTAATGTTTCCCTCTTTCACACTTATTTTAAAACATATTTGTAAACATTTCTTTCCATGGGCTTCTGAAAGGCACGGCTGTCGTCAAATTTTTGTCAGCGTTTGCCAGACAAGGTCGCATGAAGTAATAATAACTAGGTACACAATATCATCATAAAGAAACTCTCAGCAATAATTTGCTTATTTGATCAGGAAATTGTTTTGTAGGTAAGAATTTGTTATTTAATATTGAAACTTACTTTTACTAACGAGCTCTCAGACCCTTGGGGCTCCCAGACATGGTCCTATCAGTCCCTGTGGGTAGTAATTGAAACTGATAATTTAGTCTGTAAGCACAGTTTGAGGATAGGCAGAACACAATCAAATATTTGCATTTTTGTACTTAAATTCATTAGTTGTTTTTAGATTTTTCCCCATATTCCTGAGAATATAACAAAATCATAGACACCTCTTGCATGACAAGAGGCTGGATTGTTTTCTTTCAATTTCTGTGCACATTGGAAATTAATAATTTAGATGTTTTTTAATTTCTTCCAAGTTCCTGAGTATCTAACAAAATTATTGTCACATCTCTGAAGGCCTAAGGCATTAGTTTCAATTTTTGTACATTGGCGAAATCTGAAAACAAATATTAGCAAGATATAATGTATGTAGGGGCTAGTCATAACACTTGTGTTTTACTTGAAAGAAAAAAGATACAAAGGTTAAGAATCGGTTCTAAAAATTTGTCATAATTTGTGATTTCCTTCAGAGCTTTTTTTCAATCTTCAAGAGGAAAATTTTTAAAAATCTTCATGATGGGACATGTACGTTAATTATTTATAAATTTTTCAATTTTATCATGTGGATTCTATTAAAGAACGTAGTTTATTTGTTTATTTGGGTGCAACAGGCAATGTCTCTATTTTGAATTTTCAGGCATTCAGCTCATCCAATATGATTGAGAGCTGCACAAATTTAGATGAAATCTGCCTTGAGCATTTTGCAAAGTTCATTTTTGAAGAGGAATTCTTATTCTCTATTTCTTAGAAACAGTTGTACTCTTTTGAGAGAAATGAAATGGTGCTAAATAATTTAAAAAATATTGAAGTATTCCTTCTTCACAATTTCTGTAAATAAAATTATTATATTAGTTCTGAAAAATTATCTTATTTTATTCATTTATTATTAAATTAATACTATTTACATTGAATAATAATATTTTATATCTACTATACATTTTCTTTTCCATTAACTCCGTTTATTTTAATGAATATTGCATTTGCTCAGCTGAGATCCTATCTCATGCTTACATAAGCCAGAAGCTTATGACTTAAATACTGGATGCATACAGGGTAAATACAGCGCCTTTATTTGTTTATTATTCATCCATTAATTTGTCTGAGCATTCATTCATACATTCATTGACTCACTCACTCATTCATTCATTTATTTCACAATAAAAAGACTGCACACTAAGCAGGTCAAAATCTTGCTGGAAATGAAAGGTTTGAAATTGATATTGTCACTCTTATTGAAACAAAAAAGAAAAGAGAAAGTTACAAAGATTTAGATTGACTTGCACATTTGTACCGTGGAGTACATATAAGTAATAAAGCTAAAGCCGGGATTTCCTTTTTGTTGAAAAGTAAATTGGCCAGAAATATTAAAGATTGGGAGACTATATATGAAAGAAGTATTAAAGTAACGTACTGAAAGAATATAATCATGTAGTCATTGGTGTTTATACCCCATCAAATGAGATCATTGATGACCACCAAAGTATGGAAAATCTTAAAATTTCTTAGAACAAACAAAAAAGAGACAATGCCCAGAAGACATTCCTTTAAAAATATGGAAAATATAACATCAGAAGTTCTTAACGTGCAGAATGTATTACTCAATCAGTCAATGAGATACGTTTCTCAGATCAGACCGTTACAGAAAATGACATCATCTCAGTCAATGAAATAAAGAAAGCTCTTAGATCTATGAAATATGGAAGCACTCATGGGCCAAAGGGACTTTGAATATATAAGTACTTACTTCACAACCTGTTAGCTTATGTTTTCAGCCGTTTCTTGAGAGATGAAATCGTGCCCACAGAGTGGAAAGCTGCTTTTATTTCTAAAATTTACAAGAAAAGGGAGAAATGACGATACATAAACTAAGAGACCAAAATGGATTTCGAGCTGTAACCTGATGTATTGATTGTGTTTTCTGTTTAAAGCAGCTCCTGGTGAAATGGTTGGCCAGAGACCTTGAAACCCACTTAGTTTTCATAGATTGAGAAAAGTCTTATTACTGCATTCTTCCCTGTAAATTGTGGTCAGCAATGAAAGCAAATGGATTTAGTGACCTATATATAAGATCAGTTAAAGTATGATATGTTAGTAATTGTACAAGTAGGGTGCAGACGAGTAAAAAAATATCTGAAAAATTCCCTGCCACCACAGGTCTGCATCAATGATGTGCAATGGCTCCCACATTATTTAAAATGTTTCTAACATCTGACGTGGTGAGATAAATTCAAACTTTGGTAAATATGAGAATGTCATTCGAAACTGATAAACTGTTCACTTTGCTTTCTGCCGATGGTCAGTTAATAATGGCAGAAGATGAAGCTAATATTCATTACATGCTGATGATGCTGTTTGAAGAATAATAGAAATGGGGGAATGATTCACTCCCTTGCAATAATAAACTGTTGGCATCAGCAAATGAGGTACACATTTGTGACTCTTATTCCTTAGTATGCTCGCATAATGGAACTGACTTACTTCTGCCAGAACTTGAAGAAATATCATTGAATACTTGCACATATCTAAATTTCCCATAAACACTTCACAAAGCTATAAAGGTGAAACATAGTGAAAGTACATTTATCACATAAAACTGGCCGAAAACTTTGATTGAGTTGGGGTCGACCCAGAAGCTGATATGTAATACTTTTTACAGGTATTTTTAGTAACCTGTTATACAAATGCACAAGAATATTAATATCATTGTTAAAATCAATGTTAGTTTGGTATTTGATGCTCTTTATAGTCTCTAATTGTGGAAAAAAAAAAAAAAAAAAAAGAAAGAAAGAAGAAGACAAGGCCAGCAGAAAAGAGTGGACTTGTGTATCGGTTGTAATTGTTTATTTTTCTGCTATCATGTAGTAAAATAGCATCAGGGCAACTAGGGTGTGTGATAAAGAATCGTTGGAACTCTGAAATGGTGCTCCAAAAGACTACATTGCGGACCAACGATACAGCGCTATCGCTGCAAGCGGTGCGGCAGGCTACAACCTCTGCCAAAACACGTGTAACACCACACCTAAGAGACGATTCCAACCGATATAAACGATAAAGACGATATATACGCCGTGTCATGCAGATAAGATTGGCCAATCTTCTGAGCTGCTTTGATGTAAAGACGGCCTACAAATCCCAGGAAAAACTCGGGCAAAAGCTTGTACGCGTGGAAGTTCGCGTCCCTCCCCTTAAGTCATCGGGGCTATACGAGATCCCATGCAGCTGCGGCCATAGTTACATTGGCGAGACGGGACGTACCATAGAGGAATGCCTCCGGGAACATATTCGTAATTATAAATACAATAATACGAATTAATCGGCCGTAGCTCTGCACGCATGGAAAACTGGCCACGCTATTCTTTTTGATGACGCACCTCTTAGCCAAAGAAGACCGCTGGGGCACGAGGAGGGTGAAAAGGCGGTAGAAATCATCAGACACCCTTATAAAGTGAATGCTGACCAAGGCATGTCTTCACGATGCCTGGAAACACCTATTTTATCAGGACGTCCGATCTCGACCGGACGCGGTCCTAGCTGCTCCGAAACGCCCGATTACGGACAGAGTGCCTCCTCCTACGCCGCGGGGAGCCCGCCCCTCATTGGCCGATGCACTGCACGGTTTCTTTTTTTCCTCTCCAGTTACCCTGGAGGGGCGGGAATTTATTTGCATTAGAAATACATAATACCTGCAGCCGATGAGGCTTTTGCAGGTTGTAAGGGCAGTATCTTAAACAAACTAACTTACACTGACTTAAAAACTAATTACATTTCCTCTTTGGGAATTGTTTGTTTTTTATTTAGTTATAATGATTTTCGGGTTAGTTTTCTATAATGTTCTTGTTTCTTTTTTTTTGTACATTTTCACACGCATTCATTCTTGGCTATTTACAATCACATTCATTCATTCATTTATACCCACAGCACTATTTACACTCTATGTATTCAAGCGTCCGTGGCGCCGCGACGTCTTCATTATCAGGCGACGCTGGCCTGGCGGAGCGCATTTCCGTGCCGCCCGCGCGGCTTCCAGCATCCGTAAACGGCGACCGCCTCCCACGCACTTGCTGCTCCCCCGCGTCGCAGAGCTCAGAGAGCTTGTGCAGGGGAAGTGCGCGGAAGGTGAAGGCGACGTGCTGTGGGCCCTTTCTTCTGTGGAAGGCCCTGTGCACGCCGCTGTTCGCCGCCTTGTCGGTCTCGCGCAGGATTCGCGGATCGGACGGCCTCAGCGCCCCTGCGAGCGCCGTCTCCGCCCTCTTTTGTAGCTCCGCCGGGAACTGGTTGCGAACGCCTAAGATTATGAAGACGTCAGCATTTTTGGGTTGTTGGTCAGGTCTGGTAAAAGGCAAGTGCGGGCGCGCCGCTCTGTTCTCTGCTATCCGGATGGGGTGCAGAGTGGAGGGAGAAGCTGCCGCGAATACCTCACAAGCGTACGCCCACAAGGGACGCACGCAAGCTGTGAATAAGCGACGCTTCAGAGGAATTGCTAAGTCGAGAGAACGGAGAAGAGGTTTCAAAAAGAGAGTGCGTGTTTTAATTTTGGCAGTGAGATACCGAGCGTGCGCATGCCAGCGAAGGCCACTGTCAAGTATCACGCCCAAATATCTCGCTTCGCTCCGCCAAGGTAGATGCGTGCCAGCCAAGCTCACCGTTTCATTGGGGTTAGCCCTGTTTCGAGTGAAGTTGACGGCGACGCATTTCTCGAGGTTGAGAGCGAGGCGTTTCCGACTTAGCAATTCAGGAAAGGCGGCGAGACAATCACGTAAGTATTTAACTGACTGCCTTCCGTTTGCCGATTTCGCGTAGTACGCGAAATCATCCGCGAACATCAGGAGCCCGCAGCGTTGAATACCAATTCTTGTTTCAGCAGGAAGCGGCGCGTCATTTACGTGTAAGCCGAAGAGGGTACGAGAAAGAACACTCCCCTGAGGCACGCCTGCCTCGGTTCGTCTGAGGGACGAGTATACGTTATTGACGCGCACTTTGAACTGCCTGTCAGAGAGAAAACTCGCGATCAGTCTGACGTAGCAATCGCTCACTCCCGCCACCGCAAGGTACTCGAGCAAACCCGCATGCCACACAGAGTCGAAAGCCGACCGCATATCCGGAAAGACCACTGGCAGGTTCTGCCGTCTCTCAAGGGCGAGGCCGATCTCCGTGCAAAGCCGCGTAAGCTGCTGCGCGGAACTGTGACCAGGTCGAAAGCCAACTTGTTCATCTCTGAGAAGATTGAGACGACGTATTTCCTGTTGCAAACGTGACAGGATCAGTCTCTCAAACGTCTTCTCTAGTTTGGAGAGTAGACTAATAGGTCTATAGCTGCTCGGGAATAGTTTATTTTTGCCAGGTTTTGGTATTAATGCAATGGTCGCAATCCTCCACGACTTGCGAAAATAGCCGCTCGCCAGGCACGCATTCAGGAGCTCGAGTAAAAACTCGACTCCGCGCCCGCCCAGAGCGCGCAGCTGCGCTGCGGTGAGACCATCCTGCCACCTGCCTTCCTCGCATTGAGGTGTTTTAGCTCAGCTCGAACCTCCTCTCCCGTTACTCGGCGTGCCGAGGTGGGAGAGGGCAACAGTCCAATGGTATTGCTGCTGACCTCACCCGCCACTGGCGCACCACCAACAGCGGTGGCAGCCAATGGCAGCGAGGCGGCGCCCGCTTCGAACTCGGGTAGAGGGGAATTGAGCCCCATTTAAACTCGTGCACAGCACATCTCAGCGCACGGGATTCGCTCCGTGACCACCGCAGAGAACGGACGCATTTTGGAAGAGCTCCGGACTACGCCAAGACAATAGTCCTTTTTAGGACTAAAATAGCATTTGTGTAGCTGCCCTTCTAGGGCTGACATTGCCAGGCAGCAATGTCGAAGCCCGCGTCGTCTCCCGCGCGGCTATTTTTTTCCCCTCACGGGGGCGAAAGTAGCGAGCGCGGTAGAACCGCGGGAGAGGCAAGACAAGGGGAGCTGTAAAGCGACGCTTAGGCTACCCGTCAACAGAGCGAATATGTTCTAATTCTTCTCCTGCTTCCAGGAGAAAAACAGAGGGCGGAGAGACGCAGGCCACCTCGCCACGCGCCGCCCGCTGCAGCCACGACGCCACCACCAGCCGATACCGCCACCGCCGCCGCAGCTGCCGGCGCCGGGGAAGAAGAAGAGGAAGACGGGTTTATTCTCGTCACCCGACGCCGCCGACGCCCACCCCCTATCTTTCTCTACGGGGTGACAGATATCTTCGGGCTCCTCGAAGGCTTGAGGTCGGCCTGCGGCGGCGCCGAAATCACCGCGGAGGTGGCGGGCGACGCCGTCAGGATCCGGTGCGAGTCCCTCGAGGCGCATCGGGATGCTCTCGTCGCCCTGGTGAGTACCACACGTACTCCACGGAAAACGCGAGGGTTCTGAGGTATGCCCTGAGGGGCATACCTCTAGAACTCTCGCTGCAAGGTCTGCATGGCAACCTTGCCTTGATTGATTTTCAGGTGCAGAAGCTGGAGCGCCTGATTAGCCAGCGGCCGGGGAGAAGGGGCAGACCGCTGCCCCTCATGATTGCAACGCTGGAAGACACGGAGCGCCATCGGGCGCTCCGCGAGGTAACCAGCATACGGGGGCTCCGCGTGCGCGTGGAGGTGTATCGCCCGCCGCGCGGGCCCACGCAGTGTCACAATTGCCTGGATTTCGGGCACGTGGCACGAAATTGCAAGCGCCGCACGCGCTGCAAGAAGTGCGGGGAACTGCACGACGCCTCGCAGTGCCCGCTGGGGGAAAATCCCTCAGTGGAAGAGCGCAAATGCGCTAATTGTAGCGGCGAACTCCACGGCGCAAAATACAAGGGTTGCCCCGAGTATAAGCGCCGTTGTTTCAGGGGAAACAGCAGGGCCGAGCAGCAGTGGCAGAAGAAACAACAGCGGGACCGCCAGCGACGCGCCCACATCCAGGAGAGGAGAGCTGCCGACACGCAGTCGGAGGCATCGCGCTCTCCCTCGCGGGAGCGCGAGCCTTCGCGCCGACGCACCCCTACGCCGCCACAGCGGCCTCAGCGTTCGCCCAGATGCGAACGCCGACGAGCGCAGCAGAAGCAGCGACGCCAGGAGCGGACGTACGCCGACGCCCTGGAGCAACGCCCGCGCCCCGCCCGGGAGCGCCAGCCGACGGCCACCGACGCGGCTCGCGAGAGAGCGCGATGCGCGCCTGGAGCGGAGTAGGCGGACGGCGGAGAGCGTCCCTGTTCCCTCCTCACTGAGCGAGCAGAAGCGCGTGCTGCACCAGACGGTGGACGATCTCGCCCGAAACGGGATCGCCCCGGATATGGTTATGCAAGCGATAATGCGATCCGTCACCGGATGCAAGCCTGCCGAGTGGGCGTTAATCATGCTCAAGGTTGCAATTACGATACTCCTTGAACATGCACATGGCGCCGCTGCGGCGGAAGAAACGAGGAAGGAACGCTCATCCTCACCCGCATCACGCCCTTCCCACCCTTAAATAATGGCTAGCTCCATTTTTTATAGAAACAGCGGCACCGTTGCATTTTGGAACTGCAACGGCATTTGCTCACGAGAGAAGCAGTCAGAGCTACACAGGTTTCTCGCTCGGCACAATATTTCTGTAATGATGTTGGGGGAGACATGGCTTAACCCGCATCTCTCTTTAAATATTCCAGGTTTCTTCTGCTACAGAAACGACAGGGCAGCGCAAGAAGCGAACGTGTCAGACGCCCACAGAGGAGGCGGGACCGCAATTCTAATAAGACGCAACATAAATCATTATGTTACAGCACTTCCGCAGCTGCAGCACGCCGAGGCCACTGCTGTTGTCGTTCAGACGGAGCGAGGGCCGCTGCGTCTCATCTCCATCTACGCACGCCCTGACCACACTGTGGATACGTGCGCCCTGCTAGCTGCAGACATAGCAAAACTAGTAGAGGCTAACACAACTCCAACACTTGTGGCTGGCGATTTTAATGCCAAACACTCGGCCTGGAGCTCCCGTATTACCTGTCTCCGCCGTAAGCTGAAAGCAACTCCCGATGCAAACGGCTGCGAGATATACGCACCTAATACGCCCACCTACTATTCCTTTAGAACGAACTGCAAACCCGATACTTTAGATATTGCGCTGTGCAGGAAACTTCTTTACCCTCCCATATTAACTACCGTTCACGAACTCTCCTCTGACCATTTCCCAGTGATAGCGGATATGAGGCGCGGCGGCCTAACCCTGTCGACTGCACCCTCGACGCAGAAGAGGCGCACGGACTGGAAGAAATTCCAGACGGAGCTGCAGCAGCGCATACCCGATGCATCTGCCCTGTCAGGACCGCAGCAGATAGAAACTGGAGCAGAACAATTCGCCCAAGCTGTGACTGACAGCCTAAACGCAGCAGCGGAGAAGCAGCGTTCATCAAAAAAGGAGCAACCATTAACCCCTTATCTTGTAAATCTATTTTCTAGGAAAAACAGGGGGCGCAGATTGTGGCAGAGCACGCGACACCCAGCTGATAAGCGGGAGCTAAATCGATTGAAACGCAAAGTAGAAATCGAATTGGCTGAATACCGCAATCAGAAATGGGCCAAATTGTTGTCAGGTCTCAAACCTGAGGATAATTCACTGTGGCGAGTCACTCGCATGCTTTCCAGGAAGCCAATAACGGTGCCGCCGCTTCAGACCAGCACAGGAGAACTCGCAGAATCCAATGAAGAGAAAGCGGAACTCCTAGCTTATGTCTTAGAATCTCAGTTTCAGCCGGTCCAGGAGGCGCCTCCGATACCGCACGTTGTCGAAGAACAACAAACAGTAATGGCGGCCTTGCACGCGCCAGCCGACGAGATGAGTTTCGCTACAGAGACTGAAGTAAAAGCGGCCATCTCGGAGCTGAAGACTAGAAAAGCTTCTGGCCCCGACGGCATCTCTAACGACGTCCTGAAACAGCTACCGCAGCAAGCCATAGTGTTTTTAGTCGCACTTTTTAATGCTAAATTTATATTTCTGCATTTCCCGAGTCAGTGGAAACACGCGCATATTTTAATTTTTCACAAGCAGGGGCAAAATCCAAAAAAGCCCGACTCATACAGGCCCATTAGCCTATTAAACACGGTCGGGAAGCTTTGTGAAAAACTAATGCAAAATAGAATCTTAAAATTTGTTACAGAAAATGCACTACTAAATAAGGAGCAGTTCGGCTTTCGCGCAGGACACAGCACAACGCATCAGCTTGTGCGAATCACGGACCGCGTAAGACGCAACTTCAATGAGCGCTGATTTACAGGTGGAGTTTTCCTCGATGTTGCCAGCGCCTCTGATAAGGTCTGGCACGTCGGCCTCCTTTACAAACTCCATTCCATGAATTTTCCTATATACCTTATACATCTTATCCATTCGTACCTAGCAAACAGAACGTTTCAAGTGACGCTTCTGAATGCCAAATCCACCCGCCGCGCCGTACGGGCCGGAGTGCCGCAAGGGAGCGTGATTGCTCCTACGCTCTTCAGCCTTTACGTGCGTGATATTCCCACCCACCCTCAAACAGAGCTCGCCTTGTATGCAGACGATACGGCTGTAATAGCCACGTCAAAAAGTATCGAGCTTCTCCAGAAGTACTTGGATCAACATTTGTTACAGATCCAGGAGTGTATGAAACTGTGGCGGGTCAAAGTCAATATGAGTAAGAGTGCAGCTGTACTTTTCACACGGAGACAGAGATTCACGCGGCCAAGGCCACTTGCGATATGCGGAGACGCGATTAATTGGACAAGAAATGTCAAATATTTAGGAGTTACTTTAGACAGCTCTTTGACATTCAATCTGCGCATAGAAAATATGCGACAGAAAGCGCGGCAGACCCGAGGCAGATTGCGAAGCTTGTTTCACAAGCGGAGCAAACTGTCAACGGCAAAATGCCTCACGCTTTATAAAGGAATAATTAGGCCGCAAATAGACTGCGCATGCCCAACTTTGGCAATCGCAGCAAATTATCTATTAAACAAACTGCAAGTAGTTCAAAACGAGTGTCTCAGGGCCGCCCTCTGCGCCCCTAGATATACTCGTATAGAAACTTTACATCGCGAAGCATCATTGCCACTGCTAAAAAATCATATAAAAACTATAGTTAAAAATGTTTTTGAGAAAGCAGCTGACTCGGAAAATGATCTCATTTCCGCGATCGCCTCATACCAACCCGATCAAAGGGCGAAGTATAGGCGACCGAAGCACTTTCTGGAGTAAGAGCAATCTGAAACAGCGAAGTGGGACTGAGGCATAAACATAGTATTACAAAACACGCAATGCGCGTGCCGGTAGGCTAAAGTCATTTTTTGATCTTTTGTTTTTCTTTATGTTACAGGATTGGCCATAGATGCCCGTAAGGGTAGGAATGGTCCCTCCGCGGTGGCGTGAACGCGCATTTCACTTCTTCGTGCGTTCACAAAACTGCACAAATGTACTGCTCTCAGCGCATTACCCCATGAGGAAGGTCGCAGAATGGCGACCGAAACGTCGGCATCTTCGCCATGGACGCGACATCACCCGGACAACGTAGTAAATACTGACTCCGGCCGCGGAAGCCTACGCTCTCATTTACAGTCATGTTTAAACAACATTTTTTCAAAAATGGGTCCAAATTATTTTTAACCTTTTTTATGGATAGTGCTATGTGTACTGAATAGCTTACGGTGAAAGTAATTTTCATGTATTTTTTTATTTATTAAAAACTACACACATGATTTTTTTTAAATTTCTATAATGTAAATTCACATTTTCTTTACTCGTGATTTGTATATATTATTTCATATTTGAATACCATTCCTTTAAAAAATATCTCACGAAGTTTCTCAAAAAGTCAAAACTTTTCTGTAAAAATGAGTTCAAAATTGGACATTTTCAGAAGCGTGACATATGCCATTTTCTCAAGAACGGCTCCAAATTTTTCAATGAAAATTCATATATACAACTATGTTTTACTGTTATATTCTTAGACATATTTCAATTTTACCTTTAGGAAACTGAAAAATTCTGTAAATTCTGAAATATATAATTTAGGCACAGCTTAGTAAACTATCTAGTGCGAGAAAGTCTGTACTATTCTGTAACATCATTAATATGAATATTTTGGTGTGGAGAGCACACCAAGTGTGAAAGACAGACTTAGGCAGAGCAATACTGAAAATTGAACTGAACGTTGGCAGAACACTACTGAAAATTGTTTAAAGCCTCTCAAAAGTCCTAGGAAAATGGTATCATAGTTTGTAGAAGCTTTGATAGCAATGATAATCGTTAGAGGGCAAATTAATGAAATGAAATTTTTTTCTTTTTAGTTTAGAAAAAATGCCATTTTGTACAGAAATTAATTTCATGTTTTGAAAAATGAAAGACCTATTTTTATTTGTCCTTTTTTTCGTTTTTCTTAGATTTCAACTACTAAATTATCTTTTACCTTTTCCTATCATTTCTAATGCATTTTTCACTGATTTTATTGATTTTAATACCATTTTAATGGTACTTGCTTCAATTAATATTTACGACATGCATCAAATGTTCTCCACAGTTTTAGTGGTTCATACAAACTGGTTTTGATCAAATTTTTTATGTCATTTTTCTTTGCTTTGGGGTATTTTTACAACAATTTAAGAGCATTTTATCTTTTTGGTGACGTTTTTGGTAATCGAAATGTGTCCCCTAATGATCATCTTCTAGTTGGTGGAAAGGAGAGAGAACTTCATTAGTTCTACAAGACAGAGCTTAGAAACCCAGTTTTTAGTCTATTAACTCTGAAAAATATGTTTTCAGTGTTGAAATCCAAGATTTGAATGGAATTTAGTGTCCTAAGATTTATAATCATTTTCTAACAAGTCATTTCCCCAAAAAAGTGGTAAAGATAGAAGGAACTCAAAATCACTGATATATATATATATATATATATATATATATATATATATATATATATATATATATATATATATATATACACAATATTGTAACGTTTCTCGTGGTGAATTAAAACTCACCAGTATTATTTAAACAAAAACGTTTATTCGTGAACAATTATACACTAAAATCTACTGACACTAAAAACTACTTGGCTTATTTACAGATATATTACACTTAATTATTTTTCTTTACACGCCACTCCGTTCTCTTGATTATTATTTTACACAGTTCACTTTTTACACACTATTTATTTATACTGTTCTCTTCTTCTACAGAATCACCCAGTCCGATGCACTGTCCACGGTCCATTGCACTGACCCCAATTCCCTGCGCAGACCACAATTCCCTGCGCAGACCACAATTCCCTGCACAGACCACAATTCCCTGCGCAGACCACACTTCACTGCGCACACCAGGGTCCACTGCACTGCTGTTTACCGCGATGCACACTTCACTGCTAAGCTTCCACTGCAGACTTCAAACCGCTGACTGTAGTTTCCCCACTGCACCACTGCTTACCGCGATGCACCCTTCACAGCTCAGCTTTCACTGCAGACTTCAGACTGCTGTTCACCCACTGCACCACTGTTCACCGCAATGCACACTTCACAGCACAGCTTCCACTTCGGACATACTGACGGACTGACTGCTTTATTCACTGATTACATACAATGACTTACTCTGACACACTAACTTACACTGACTAACTTCTTACTGGCCGACTGCTACTGACTGACTTCTTACTACTCACTGACGTCTTACTGACTCGCGGCCGCCGGCAGCGGCGCATTTATACCTGGCCGGCGCTCGTCCCGAGACACCCGGCACATTCTCCGCGTTTCCCGCGACTCGCGAACCGTCCAGTTCGGGGGAAGTGAAGGGGCACCGGCAGATGACGCAATCCACGCGCAGCGAATTAGGCAGGTGATGCAATATTCGTAATAATATATACCATATTCAACTGATGTATTTCCGTGATGTTTCATAAGGGAGTGAGATGCATGAAGTAAATAGTCTCTTGAAACTACAAACATCTACTTAAGTCCCTTAGATATTCAATTCTTACACGTTTTTGCATGAACAACATCAACCACTACACTGGTGTTTCTTAACTTTATGCTTAATTTCAACAGGTCACTTTGAAGCACAATTCAAGAAAGCTGGAAGAAGTGTATGATAACACAGATTGCTTGAATACAGTTTCTACAGTTAGAACATCTAAATATGTAAAAACCCCTGGCGTTTCACTTAGCAGTGCATGCACTCACCCTACTCTGAACTGTTTCCAACTTCAATAAATACAGTTTGCTTGTTGACCATGTTCCCTTCCTAACTCTTCATCAGATCTCTGCGTCCCCTTCCTTGCCTCCACACTAGCACTCATCCAGAAACTCACAGGCTAAGTACAGCTCCTAAAGACAGCAAGAAATACAACACTAAAACTAGTCATACTAACTCAATTGAATGCTCTCTCTTAAACAGAAAATACTTTGCTTGAGGAAAACAATAAAAATGTTTTTTTAACTATAGCCCAGCAGTTGAAAAAAAACTGAAAAATATTCACAAGTTGAGAGGTATTTTGGGGAATTTTTTAGCCTAACCTGAGGTTCTATGAGAGAGGAAAAATATTTTCTGTTATTTTCTTTTCAATCTTTTTGCGTTTTTGAATGTGGCACCCAGAAAAAATAAAAAAATGATTTTTCTGATAGAAGAAATTATATTCTTATTTTCATTCTTTTAAATCAAATAAAATAGTTTAAAGTTGAGGATAAAACAAACAAACATAAGGCTAACCATAAATAAACACGTTTTTAGCTGTAGAGTGGTGTGGGTAGTCGGACTGGGGCAAAGAAACCAGTCAAAAATTTTATTTTTATGTTAGATGTATAGTGTAACTACTCATGTGTCATATGTTTTAGGTTTTAGGGAACGTTTTACCATTTTCTCTTGGAGGAACCTTTTATGAAGCAAACAACAAACTGAAACTGCAGCTAAAGGACAAACATTACTGATAGATCTTGGCAGTCACTCAGAAACACTTTTCATCTGGAATGGTCTTCATCTTACACCGGCGGTGAAACATGCACCTAGAAGAATGTGAGTAAAACACATTAATGAAGCACAAGTTCCTACTCAAATGTCGTGAGCCTCCTGTTCTCTTGCCCCAACTTCACTTTCTCCTCCATTCTCTGTTACATCTAATATCTCTACATCACATTCCTCCCATGCATGCGTCTTCCAACTCAAATTCATAGGATGCTACTCTCCCAACTTTTCTTGCTCTCATCCACTGACCTGCTTTCTTCTTGATCCTGCTCTTATAACCTATGGAGGGCTCCTAAACCCTGAAAGTAACTCGATTTGTAGTAATCATCTCTACCTTGTGTTGGATATTTAAAAAAGCTTATCTTCAGAGTACTCCATCAGAATATTCAATATCTTCGCAATAAAACTGATCATTCAGAGTCCACACTATTAGAAATATGTACGCATGTAAGTCTTCATTGCTTAACATGGTCCCTAATACAATGAAATGAAATCAATGAAATCATTCAGTATCGCCAATTGTATATATGCACTTGGTGCGACATGGCCTGTGAATAGTCCCAGGCCTACCGGCGTCGTCGCTGCCTTGCGGCCTTGGGTTAAGCGGGTAGGTGTGGTTAGCACGTAGACATCCCCACGCCGTATTCCGGTCTTCTTAAGACCGGAATCTTCTTAACTTTCTTCTTAATCTAATCTAATCTTCTTAATCTTCTTGCCGTCACACAGCAACATATTTTGGGACATTGCAAGGAAAACGTACACTATAATCTTGCATCACCGTGAATCGAACCCGGGACGCGCAGTGGAATGCGAGCACGCTGACCAACAGCTAGCCACGAGGGATATCACCAATTACTATCTTTAATTGTGTTTCTGTTGAGAAATCAATAAAAGTGATGGTGCAATAATTGATCAGAAAAATATAAATTGTGAAATAATTGACTGGATAAAAGTTATGAGTGCTAAATGACCTTTGAAGTTGCAGGAACATTAATTATAGACCAACAATAAGAAATATAAAAAATATTGACATCTGTAGGTAAATTGTAATGAAAAGTCAAAAAAGTAAACTTTATAACGAAATCTTAGTTGTTAGAAGTAGAATGAAGTGTATGTATGACCTCTTTAGAAATACTAAGAATGAATACTCTAGCTAAGTACACCAATAATACTAAAAACGGTATAGGCTTGAATTGAGGAAAACGAATATGAAACACTTAGAAGGAAAAAAAAATTGAAAAACCAGACTAAAACACTTTAGAACGTAATTAATAATGGAACTAGTGGGGATACAAATGACACAGACTTTCTTGAAGTAGCTACTTTTCTAATTTCTTTGGTCTGGCCTAGCTTTTCTATCTTGGCACTGACGTTTGTTAGCTGCCTTTTATCACTTTCTAAAGAACATTTTTTTGAAATTCTCTCAATTTTTCGGATTAGTAACAGTACAATCGAAATATTACTTCAAGAATATTTAAGAAGGGTAAAACCTCGTCATAAATGATATTTTCTCCGAAAAATTTAGAGCTGTTTAAAAATAGGCGGTTTGGCCGTACTATAAATGCGAAATTTGAAACACTTTTTCACAGGAAATTTATCAGTTATCGCAAAACTCCATTAAAAGTCTTTTGAAGCACTTCACTGACATATTCAAGTGTTTAAATAGTGCTGAAAATGTGCAAATTAAGGGCGTGAAAGATATAAAAAAAATATATTTGTGTAATTTAAAAAAAAAAAAAGAATTGGAGCCGCTATAGAGAAAATGGCGTTTGAGCGTTTCTGAAAATGCTGAATTTTGAGTTAATTTTCACAGAAAACTATTGAGTTTTTGAGAAAGTTTATATGACATCATTTAAAGCACATGTACTTATAAATAAAATAATATGAAGAAACCACCGCCTATGTAAAAAATAACGATGTAAGAGACAAGTAAAAAAATTGCTTTTTTGTAATTTTTGAAAAAGTAAAAGCTAGATCAAATGATAAGTAAGTCATCTCACACTTTCACTACATTTAACACTTTCCCTACTAAAGGTTTAAAGAAAAAAATTGGAACTGGTTTTGAGAACATGATTTGTTAATTTTTAAAATGCCTATATTGCATGTAATATTGCGCGAAAACTACTAAAATGTTTAAAAAATGTACATAACCTCATTGAAAGAACAAATTATGGAGAAAAAAGTGTACTTGAAGAAAAAATCTTTATCTTCATTTTTGTATTAGTAGGAAAATGTCCAAAAAATTAATACTTTTGCAATTTTCAAAAATTCAGAGTTGTCAGTGAATATTGAACTTACATCATCTTTATATGTGTATTTTGATGTATTCCTACAAGAAATTTAAAGCAAAAATTAGAGCTATCTTTAGAAATTTTTGAAAATGTCCCAGGGGCTTCATGTGCTTCAAGAATCCTCAAAAATTTATAAATGTTGTTCAGAATCGCTGAGTTTCGACTTTAGACAACTTGATTGGGGTTTCTTCAAGTTCAAAAAAAAATCTTAGTGTGGTTTAAGCGCAAGTTTTCTTTACATACACCAGACGGGGGGACGTTTTGAAAAAAAACATTTTTCGGTATCAGGGGTCCCGAAACGTGTTTTTCAGTTGAAATTCGAAATTGATTTTCTGCAGCATTACGTAACTTTCTCTACGCTACGTATATTACTCTGTATATATTTACGTATAGGAGAAAGTAAAAACTAAGCTCTACAGAAACATTCACGTACAACATGCACAGGAAGGTTAGATCCTTGATAATTCTGATATTTGTATGTCCTACATCCTCAACACTTAAACAAGTTACAGGTAACAGTAGTTATAGCAATCCCTTTTCTTGTCCTAAAATAACTAACTCTATGTTTCTTAACACTAATGTTCCTTCTTAAACATTTGATAAATTTCCTCAAAATGGTATTCATTAGGATTAGATGAAATAAATTCTATTCTTAAAAAATGTCAGCCTGCCCTATTTAATATTCAAATTTATCTAATAAATTCATTTCTATTTGTATCCACATGCCAGACTCCCTAAAAATCAGCATTGCGAGACCTCTAGCTAAGGAAAAAGATGGACAAGATATAAGGAATTGTAGGTCTGTAACCCTCACCTGTGCAATATCAAGTAGGTATATTTATTGATCTCACAAAGGCATTTAATAGTGTTTCTCAGAAAATACTACTAACAAATGAAGCTAGTCTATTTTGGAACAAGGAATCAAGTTAATGACCTCATAAGATCGTACCTCCCAAGACGTAAACCATTTACGGAAATTTCCTGGCATTCTAAAACTATATTATTTAAAGTTGAACCAAATTTTGACAGTTACCACAGGAGGGCCGCAGGGATCAGGGCTATTTAAGTAGTAGTTCATTCTCTGTATCTGCGATAATATTAACGTAAAATTAGATTTAAATACAAAATATCAAGTAATACTAATCAGCCGGAGCATATTAATTTAAAATGAAAATATAAATCATTCTTAAGGCGGCTTCCCACATACTGAAAAACTATCCAGTAGTAGAAAGCATGTGCCATTCTGCTAGAACTACTAATTCTTTTGGTATGGATAGAGTATAGTGCACTGAATTATAAGTCGATTTTAAGTCTTTTTTAGTTTGCCGATATTGCATTTTTATTTTTTAAATATCTCTAACGTTCTTAATACAAGTATTTATAATTTAAACTTATTTCATGGTATAAAACATTTATAAAGAGAGAAGTATCAAATGATTCACAGTGATGTGTTTTCATAACCCCTAATGTTTGTTAGCGTTAAGGATGCGTTTTCGAAAATGCGAAAACTAAATTTTCTCCAAATCTGCCTCTCTATATGAATACATATCAGACAATGAGCGCTGCCAACAAAGCGCGCATGCATCAATGGGCGCTGCCAACAATGGGCACATATTTTCTTATCAATTCTTTATAAAGCACCAATTTTTCTGTAAATGGAACTGGATTTCAGGTTGCATTTTTATGGTTTCATGAAAGTTCTTCTAATGCGTTTTTATGGAACCCTATTGCTTGATTCGAATAGATACAATTATTTTTCGCCATGTCTCGCAGATATTTCAAGTTCATTCTTAAATGTTTTATTTTTTTTAACAAAGACTTACAACCAAACAAAAATCTCTTCATAATTCATTAAGAAATTAAAGTTAGGCCTGCCTCCAGAGAGCAGTAAAGCAGAAAGCACGCAAA
This sequence comes from Gryllus bimaculatus, assembly GCA_017312745.1. NCBI lineage: Eukaryota > Metazoa > Arthropoda > Insecta > Orthoptera > Gryllidae > Gryllus > Gryllus bimaculatus. Next base: position 111,724 of record BOPP01000498.1, on the reverse strand, counting down.
ACCTTTCATTTTGCTGCCAAGTCGTACATTAGTTTTTTTGAAAAAAGAGGAAATAGTAAATGCATGAAAACTATTATAAACATTTTTTAAAATTTCTAGCACATCATGGATAACATAAACAATCAAGGATAATTTCACAAATAAATGGAACATTCAGAATGAAATGCCCTCCAGTATATCCCATTATGAATGCATTCGAAACAAGGAATTCATTACCTTATACAAATGTTTTTATTTTCTTAGCGCTTCAATCAATCAATTTTTAAACACAATGTTAATGTTAATCACTTTACTATTCGTAAAAACGTAGTATCTGACAAATAATTTCTTGGTCCTGCAACAATACATTCTTTCAATACAAAAATAATGAAATACTCGCGAAAATGTAAGGCGTAAACAACAACGAATGTCACTTAAATCGCTTTAATGTCACAAAAGTAAAGCGTGAACGACGTAAGGAATGTCACTGGCTTTCATTCTTTCGTAATTTATATCATTGCCTCGAAGTATTTCGTTCCGGCGCAACAGAAAAACTGGAGTTTTAGTGCAGTGCGGAGATGCCATATTAGACGAAATTACTCCAAGTGGATCGAAGTTTGATATTTTGTTGTATTTTTCCTTCAAAAGAAATGTGCAGCCATAGAGTAGTCCATAGTAGAGGCTCCTTAGTCAATGTTGTAGCTATAATGAAATCGTTCGCGAAACGTTGCCACGTTTATGAAAATGAAAACAAATGTTGATGTAATAATGTTATCCATCGGGAAATCACAGGCTCAAAATAAATTGAAGAGCGCAGAGAACAGATGTCGAAAAAATTTCTTTCACAAATCGAACGATAACGGAGTGGAATAGATTACCTGAAAAAACCTTCGAACCCTTTCCTCGATGCGTTCAACAGTTTAGAAAATTAATTTAGGGTATTACAAAGTAAATAAGGGACTTTACTGAGAATAGTATGTTATAGAGCGATGCGTAAGTGATATATTGTGAAGTGAGGTGTCATGCAGTGTAGAACAGAGAAATAATGAAAGAAGTGAGTGAAGTGAAGTGCAGTGCCAGTGCAGTGTGGTTTTATTAGAACAAACATTCAATGCCGAGTAATATTATAAACGTTTATTTTTCTAAATGTTTCATGAATCAGCCAGTTTTTATATTATTATTATTATTATTATTATTATTATTATTATTATACCATTTGCAGTTTAAATAAATTTATTATTATTTATTTTTATTATAATGAGACCGCGGAACGTCATTCATCATTGGTTATATTTTTACTGATTGAGCATATTGAAAGGAAATGTATATAACTTTTCCTATCTCCAAATATAAAACGAAAGTCGTCCATATTGCACTTTCACGTTTTACATTGTACTTCCGTCCACAACAGGAAGTAGACCTCAAACATCTACGTCATCAAACCAAAGATGTTATTTTAACAATCTGATTCATAAAACACATTATCAATTAAATATGGTGTGTATAAGTGATTAATTTCTAAAATATTGACATGAACTATGGCTGAGAAAGCGATTAACCATATTGCGAAACGTAGTAAAAAAGCATTTTAATGGAATACAAATGTATACGTTTTCAAGTCACGTGTTCTTGATTTAATCTATCCAATGATTGACCCTAATTAAAAAAATACGAAAAATAAATAACCACTAAAAAGACAATCATTAAACATTAATAAGTGATATAGTAGCGCATTTTTATTTTGCATATTAAAATTAAAAGAAAAATAAAAGTCTGCCATACGGCGCGCGTATCCATCGTAGAGATTAGAGTGATATCTAGGCCCTGGAAGAAACGCTCAAATTTATCACTTAATATTATTTTGGAATTAATCAATTAATAAATAATTACCATCTTATTAATTAAATCAATAAACAAATAATTAATCACCTAGATATACTATCCCCTAGATATACAGTTTCTAGGTTGTGTTGCTTGCATTCCACAGTTGTATATATCTTAAAGTGGACAATATTATAATTTTATGAAGGATGGCCTAAATAACATAGCTCCTTAAGTATTTTTTACCTCCGATATGAAGGAACGATGAAAGCCATTATCCCGTCGGCAGACCATCAACTTTATTGAAGAGGTGACGTGAAGACCTCTAGCCTCTTCTACCAGCCCCTGCCGGTCTTTCTGTTGCTATACTGCTCATCACTGCTCATCACGCTCCGTGCGCTTTTTCCGCACTTCTCCCTGGGCCCATTCCTTTCGCTCGCCCCCTCCTTCCTCTCCTCACGCTCCTTCCACCCCTCTCCCTCCTTCCATTCTGCTCCGCTAGCATCTCTCACTCTTTACGTTTCTTCCGCCATTCTCGTCTACGCTCGTCTCTCCGGTTTCCCATCTGACTGGTCCCGCCTGGCCCTGCCTCGCAACAGGCAGCAACGTCCAGATACATTGAGGAGTTGATTCGAATAAATGTAAAAAACATGTTAGGATAAAAATTTTAATTACAAACAAACAAAAAAGTATTTCTGAAAAACTTGAGGGCAGTCATTGCAGTGGTTCTAAAGTTTTGGTGACACATAGAAACAAACTATTCTAGCTTTCCTGTAATACATGGCAAAAAGACAATCCAAATTATTGTGTAAAATTTTTACTTTTTTACATTTCACACAACACCAACTAGTTATTTGTTGAAACAGGCTGATTATTTGTTAAATACAAGGGATATTGAAAATTGATATAAATATTCTGAAGTTGTGCATTGCTTATTTTTAGTATATAAATGGCTTGTCTAAATATAATATGTAATTTGAGTTACAAAATATCTTCAAGAAAATTCAACATCTATCAATATCCCTACTTTCACACAATTTTTATTCTCTCTCGCCCGCAGTGATACATTCCACCTCGTGGTTGAATAGACAACTTGAAGAAAACAAGAACAATAATTAACTCGAGTGTCATTGCAAAAGAAAAGAAATTGACAATATTTCATCTGCTGCAAATAAACATCACCCGAAAACAATACATTTGCTTATACACATACTCATGGTGCAAGACCTAGATTGAAAAATGTCATTTTACGTTCTCGCCTTACTTCATAAAAAACTACATTACAATTGTACTTCAAAATAAAAGAAAGAACCTTGTAATCGTGCGTTGGATTTCGGCGATTTTTCGACACAACAATTCTATTACCGTGCTCTGTTCAAGCGACTAATGTTTTTGGTTTACTATATCCGGTGTCAAAATTAGATTTTCTTTACAATTATTAATTTTATTAATATGGAGATAAAGTAAAATATACTAATAGCATGAACTATAACCGTCAATATTTTAACGTTTCTCACGGATGAATTATAACACACTCACAGGTATTTCCAAATTTTAACAAAGATGTTTATACGTAAACAATAATACACTAAAAAGTACGTGATCTATTTACACATATATTACACAGTCCTTGTGTTCTTCACTTAATTATTTATCGTACCCACGACTCCGTTTTCTTGACTATTTATTTACACAGTTCTCTGCAATCTGATAATTTATTTACACTGATCACTTCTTCTACACTATCACACAATCCGCTGCACTGTCCACGGTCCACTGCGCTGACCACAATTCCCTGCGCAGACCACAATTCCCTGCGCAGACCACAATTCCTTGCGCAGACCACAATTCCCCGCGCAGACCACGATTCCCTGCGCAGACTACACTTCACTTCGGACACCAGGGTCCACTACACTGCTGTTTACCGCGATGCACACTTCACAGCTCAGCTTCCACTGCAGACTTCAGACTGCTGACTGCCGTTCTCCCACTGCACCACTGTTCACCGCAATGCACACTTTACAGCACAGCATCCACTTCAGACACACTGCCGGACTGACTGCTTATTCACTGATTACATACACTAACTGATCCGCGGCTGCTTACTTCCGACTACTACTTACACTGGCTTACTCTGACACACACACTGACTTACACTAACTTACATTGACTGTCTGACTTGACTGCTACTTCTTACTGACTCGCGGCCGCCGGCAGCGGCGTATTTATACCTGGCCGGCGCTCGTCTCAATACACCCAGCACATTTTCCACCTTTCCCCGCCACTCGCGAATAGTCCGGAACTGTCCAGTTTGGGGAGGGGGGGAGGGGCGCCGGCAGATAACGCAGTCCACGGGCAGCGAATCCGGCAGGTGATGCAATATTCGTTACAATATCTCAATTTGACTTCAAATAATCAATTATATTCAATTGTTTGCTGCGTATTTCTTTCATTATTAATTCCTTTAAATTCTGCTCCAGAGTTCCTGCTCTCTCGAACTTGATTATGCATTGTCCACTATATCTAAAGATCTACCTCGAATGGGTATTGGCCATCTCACTCTTCAAAGGCTCTTTTACTCGCCATAGAACGAGTATACGAAGAATACTCGTAGTACATAGTACGATATCCTTTCGGTAGAGCAATTGCGCAGGTGGCTAGTGAAACATCGCTTTTCCGCGCGGCGCGGTGGGTGTCACCAGGCTGTGGCAGTCACGGATTTCATGTCACCTACGTAGATAGCAGAATATCAAGTTTTAAACTGAAGCAAGCAGTCGCTACCACCTGTTGTAGCACATGCAGTACACCGCTTTTGCTTCAGCAGTGAAATTGAGTGGCATGAGGTCATCAGTAGGGAGCAGGTTTTAATGAGAAGTCATTTCTTTCTGGTTACTTTAGAAAAATGACTTTTAGTTTACACATTAATTTTATGTTATGGCAAATGGAAATATCGCATTTTAAAGTTTTTTGTGCTTTTTTGTCTAATAATTTCGACTAATAAGTCAATTTTTACTTTAAACCATTTTTTAAAAACATTTTTTTGCAGATTTAAATGATTTTATCATCATTAAAATGGTGCTTGCTTCAAATAATATTTAGAGATGCAACAAATTCGCCACAGCATTCCTGTGTAGCCTATTTGATTCTTCGCTCATCAATTGTTACCACAGCCGCTGTATGTTATGTAAGGTTCTTGATAAGTGTATCAGCGCCAATGTTGGTTCACCCGATTTCATAATACAAAATGACAGAGATATATAAGTGAAGAGCAGTACAAATCACCAAATCAAAGGTTTGCAAACTTAATGCACTTGAACGAAAGCCAGCACCTTGATTATAACAGTAACATATCCAACGGCTTGGTTTTTCATCTGAACTAGTTTTGATCAATTTTTACATCATTTTTGTTTTGTTTTTTAGAACATTTTAAAACCTTTTTCTTTTATTAATCAATTTTGGCGATGTTTTCAGTCATTAAATGCACCCCTATTCATCAGTAACGACTTTATTTCGTGTCCGATACCTCCTCTTTGGAAGAGTCTTCTTCGATGATGATCTCTGGTCGACATTTTTTCCAAGGTTACAGTGTTGGAATTTGTGGCACTTAGACGACATATTGTTTTCAGGAAAGAAATTATTTCCAGGACATTGCATTTCCTACGTTCACTATAGCTGAAGTTCAGAGTTTACCACATCTGAATCTTCTTGCGCTTATTTGTAAAGTAAGTGAAACGGAACCAGTTATTTAAGTACACTATAATCCAGAGTTCATTATATTCAAGTTTACCATAGCTGTAGTCTACTAGTATTCCTGTACGTTTGGGTGAAATGTAAGCAAGTTGTAGACAATTGCATTATCAGAAATGTCTCTACATTAGTTATAAATAAATCGAGAATGTTTGTGATGTTGTAGCACCCCTAGTTAACTTTGTTTTCCCGTAACTATCAAGTTTATAAGAAAAGTTAGAGCTGGATGATATTGGAACCTAAAGAAAACTTGATTCATTTGAAATGCTACAAAAAACAATAGGAAGACAACGGTTTGTATGGAAAGAGGAAAAGCGACAGGAATTAGAGAGTATTCTTAACTCGGCAGGCTGGGCGCGAGACGATTGCTCGCCGGAAACGCAAAAAACAAATGAAACTTAAGAAGACGGCTCTACCGCGCAGGAAGGGTATCGGACGGTGGGAGAAGAGGAAGGGAACTGACCCAAGGGTGGTTTTAGCGAGGAGTGTCGGGAGACCAGGGCGCGAAACTATAATAGCCTTAAGAATTTCAGAAACTCGGAACGAGGTAGCTAGAAACAGTTATTTGTTATTACGTAGGCAGTATGAGGCCACAATTAAGAAATCGAAGAAATCGTGGCAGGATAGTGAGGCAGCAAGAATACAGGCAATTCTAAGAAACGATTACAATCAATTTGGGACGTTATCAGATCGCTGCGTAATAAAATAAATTCAAGTAATGCAATTTCAGCAGACGGCGTGGTGCAGTATTTTTTCACGGACGTTCGCAGTAAGGGACCATTGAAACAGGGCAAGGTATTTTCACTGGACCGGAGGCGTGCCTGAATTAGACGAACCTGTTAACCTGGAATGAAGTAAATAGGGCTATTCTAACATTGAATAATAAGAAGGCAAGGCGACGCGGACGACTTTCCGACAAAATTTATTTCGGAATTGTGGCAAATAGACCCAGAGAGTATTATGAGTTGTTTTAATGCAATTGTGATTCCGGCTTGTATCCCAGAAACGTGGAGTACTGCTATCTCCAACCAATTTTTAAGAAAAAGGGATTGCGAATTGCCCACAAAAATTAATCGCGGAATTAGTCTTTTGCCAGCGCTGAGCAAACTGTTCATGTAAAATACTCAACGGGCGACTGAGTGAGATGGGCGGAAAAAGTACGGATAAAATATCAGAATTACAAGCAGGCTTTAGGAGAGGCTTCGCGACAACCAATATATTTGTGTAGATAACCCTAGTAAAAAACAGGCGCTTGCGCGTAACGGGGCCACTTATATTGCAGTTTTGTGGATTTTGAAAAGGCTTTTGACTCTATCAATAGGGAAGCTTTATGGCAAAAATTAATGAGCTTAGGCGTCTCACGTAAAGTTTTAAAAGTGCTTGCAGAGCATGTATAGGGAAGTAAATTTCTGCGTCAGGTGCGGTGACGGAAGTAACGACGCAAAAAATAAAATCGAGAGTAGGAGTAAGACCATTCTCTTCTCAGCAGTCGAGAGGATCGGACGTGTCCTCTCTGCTCCGTCAGGCGACCCTTCACCGCTTTCACCGCACGTGCGGCAAGAGCTTGTGGCCCCGGTGAAGCTCAAGCTCACCGCGCGCCGGCCAACTGGGAGACCGGGCGGTCATGCTCGCCGCTAGCTATCCGGAAGGCAACATGTAGCGTGTCCCCGAACAGCACCATCCTCCCGCCACCGCGGCAAGACACCACTACCCGGCGGAGGAGCATCGTGCTTCCGCGTGGCGCGTGACTGCGAAGAGTCCTGGAGAAGTAGCAGTGGTGGCACCAACTCCCGGCTTGCTGCTCCAGCCGCGGTGGTCCCCGGAGACGGCTGCAGGAGGTGCCCCACGAGGTGCCTTTGGCCTTCGCCCGATCGAGGGAAGCGGAGCTCCTCCAGTTCTGGAGATCGCAAGCTCAACAACACCACTCCCATGGTTCGGGAAAGGGCTCGAGAAATCGAATCGCGCACTCGACCCCGGCCCCCGCACCAACGCAGAAGCGGCAACGTGGCTTCCGCCACCCCACCAGAGGCAACGCCCGGGTAGACGCCCTACCCTGCGAGCAGCTCACGGAGAACCCGCCCCTCCCACTCAGCCAAATGACCTGGCCGCAACCGGCGACCGGGCTCGCCCTCGGCACGCTCGCCTCCGGAAAGCGGGCTGGCACCGAGGACTTTAGCCCCCTTCCAGTGCCGACATGACGCCCGACACTGGCGACGTCACTGAGAACGGCCACAATCCCTCTGAAACCCTCTCCTCCGAGGAGAAAAGAGAGGAAGAAGGGAGAAGAAGATGAGCCTCGCCGCCCAGGAAGCAGCCGCCCGCAACGTCTCACCACCCGCGCGCTGAGGTGCAGACGGGAGCTCCGCAGGAGAGGTAAGTGCCAACGGACTCCGAAGCACGTCGGTCTCCACTCCTGTCCCAGATACAATCCTCCACTCGGCGAGCAATCGGCCGCCTGGCAGGTCGACTCCATGCGCCAGGGCGCCAGCCCGCAATGTGAATGGCGAGGCGGCGCCTCCGCGCAGGCCCCGACCACGGAACCTGAAACGGCGGTCGCTCACGACCCGCCGAGACGACCCTACCTCTTCCGACTGCAAATACACGCAGATGCAGTCAAGAAGCACGCCAAAGCGATAGGAGACGCCACTGATAAGTTGGCCACAATCGGCCGTGTACTACCAGAAATGGCCGAGTGGCTACCAGGTGTCAACCTGCTCCCCCAATGCATATCGTGAAGCCGAAAACTTACGCGAAGCTTCAACAAAATTTTCTTATTTGGTCACCCACTCCCACCTCCCCAGAGGTGAGCGTACACATCGCGTGTACATCAAACAGGTTCCGCGCGGTATCACTGCTGACGAGGTGCGCGAGAGCTTGAAGGCGCAGGCCTCTATCCGTTGGGCGTTCATCAACATGTTCGCCGCGAACTCTCCGAAAACGCCGGAACTTCGGAGAGCAGTGATGCCCAGGTGGTGACGCCACCGAAACTCGCATCGTGCGCACGGGGCCCTTTTCGCGTCACCCTTCGCACGGGCGAGTCGCGCAAAGCTTTCGGCAATCTGGGCCATTGCCTCCTGCGACGTAAAATTTGTCCGGGAGCAATGGAAGCGCCCCCGCTTCTGCGAGAGATGCTTGCAGATGAGACATACTCGCAAAAACTGCGAATATCCCGTGAGATGCAAGATCTGCACGGGAGAGGCGCACCCGCGCAGAGAAGCCTGGCACGAAGGACTGCCCCATTCGCAGTACCTTGGGCACGCCCGAAATGCTGCAATTGCGGCGGCAGCATACGGCATCCTATAACAAAATGCGAAAGATGCACGCCGCACTCCTCGAGCAGCAGATATTGCCGAAGCCACGAGAGATAAAGACTTCAGAAGACCAAGCCTCGACGCCGCCTTCGCCGAGGTCCTCGCAGAGAGTACGCGCGAGGCGACCTGGTCAGAGGTAGCGGGCCAGCCCCGCCCCCTCAGGCCCCGCTGCGCCGCAAAATAACGCGCGCAAGAAGACGCGGTCTCACGCTCTTGCGACTCAATTGGGGTGTCTCTCCGAAGACCATATTCGGGAATGATCCACCTACTTACCTGCTTCTGCCGAAACAATGGCGCAGGAATAATCATAAATCTTCCGTCATTGCGAAGCACCGCTGCGAACATGCACCTGGAATGTTCAAAAGTGGCGTGCGAAAATACCCACTTGATACAGAACTTTGCTATCGAGGACCAGTCGAAATAATGCGCTGAGGAAACGTGGTTTTCGTGAGCATCACACTGCCCGATTCAGGATACGCAGTGTATCGCCCGAGACCGCCGAGGTCAAGCGGGGGCGGTGTTGCCGCTCCTGTCCGACGCGACATCCCCCAGCTCGAAGAACGACCCCACCTGACACCTGCGGTTCTCTAGAGGCAGTTGTGGTGCGAGTTTGTGGACAGTGGCGGCCGACTGACAATCGCGTCTGTCTACTGCCCAAATCAGCAACTAGACACAGCCTGTATCGATGCGATACTCGCGTTAGATACTAAAGTTCTTCATTCTAGGGGATCTTAATTGCAAGTGAACAGACAGTGGGGCTGCCTCGGTGCAAACCGAAACGGCACCGTTTAGCCAACTACATAGCGACGAGACGTGGCGTATACGTATGCGCCCCGAACAGAAACCCACGATATACCCGCTCGACTGAAATCCGGGAATTATCGACCTTGCGATCGCGAAAGGAATTGACTGCGGAGCCCGCTTTCGATCTCTATCTGGTTTCCGATCACAGGCCGGTAACATTCGTGGTTTCGTCTTTCGCCGCAGCACGCCGAAACAAAATTCAAAATATCACACGACACCAACTGGGCCGGTTTCACAGCTCATATAAGCACCGTGCTTGAGCGAAAACCGCTAAATTCACGGGATGAAATCGATAGCGCGGTGACTCACATCACTTCCGCGATTCGAACATCCTACAAATCCAAATACCAAAATTACACGCGAACCGGGAGTCACGTCCTGAGCTTACAGATTGAGCAGAGAAGGACGCTGCGGGAGCTGCGCAGATATTCTAAGCTACACACCGCTACGGCGATCCGCCGGAACGTAGCCGGGGCGCGAGCCTTCAGCAGAGAATTCCGTAATCTCTTACAAGACAGAGAACCGCAAAATGGTCGCGCACGATCGAAGATTGCAATCTTCGTGAAAGAAACCTTTGGGGATTATCTAAGACGCTGGCCCGCAAGGCGGAGTAAATCGCCGCTCCGCATCACTCCGACACCACAGCCGCCCGGTCACACCGCATCGCAGCCGGAATACGCGTGGGAGGACGCCGCGAAAAGCGAACTCTTCGCGGAGACGCTTGAACGGCAGTTCCGCCCATTCGAGTCCGGCGACTTCGGGGGCCAGAGCACTGTTAACACCTTACGCGACTACCTGACCGCCAGGCCGAGCACCTCTGCGCGACGTGTGACGGGAAGGGAGCTCCGCGAAAACGCTGCGACAACTCAATACGCGCAAGCATGAACGCGCCGGACGGAATAACAGCCGCCCAGCTCGGCGCCGACGGGGTGAGTTCCTGCGGGAACTCTTAAACGCGGTGCTAGCGCTAGGATACTTCCCCAGAGCGTGGAAATTTCGCGACAGTATCCATGATACAAAGCCTAACAAGGACCAACTGTTGGCGACGGTTACAGACCAATTAGCTCCCTCTCCGCTCTGCGGAAAGCTTTCGAGGCCTGATCCTGGAGCGCTTGCAACAGGAAATACGGCGTCTTAAGCTTCTTAGAGATGAGCAATTCGTATTTCGAATTGATCTAAGTTCCGTGCAACAACTGACGCGGCTATGTACGAGATCGTCTCTCTCTCGAAAGACGGCCTAGAACTTGCCAGTGTTTTTTCTAGACATGCGGTCGGCATTCGATTCTGTATGGCACGAGGGGCGCTCGCGTGTCTTGGCGGACATTGGAATCAGCGACTGCTACGTCAGACTAATCGCGCGCTTCCTGTTGAAAAAAAATACCGCATTTCAACCATTGCGGGCTCCTAATGTTCGCGATGATTTCGCTTACTATGCGAAATTCGGCGGACAAAAGGAAATCGTGAGATATCTGAATGATGTCTCGCCGAGCTTCCCAAAATGGCTAAGCATAAAAAGCCTTGCCCTCAATCCTGACAAGTGCGTAGCCGTTCAACTTCACTCGACAGAGGGCCGACCCCCGATGAAGTCGTGCTGAGCTTGTTTAGGCACGGCATATACCGTGGCAAAAGACGGCGAAGTATCTTGGTGTGAAGCTTGACAGCGGCCTCCGCTGGCACGCCCACGCCAAGTACGTTAGCTTAAAAAATAACTGCCCGAACCACCCTCCTACGCCCACTCCTTCGAGCCCCCGAAACTACATCCTGCCTCAAACCGCGCCTATTCACCGCCTGCGTGCGGTCCATTTGGACGTTATGCCTGCGAGGTATTCGCGGCGGCAACGCTCCCTCACCCTCCGCCCGATTCGCACGGCGGAAAACCGCGCTGCGCGGTCTCGCGGCCTACCCCCACCTCCCTCCTCCCCTTTCCATAGATACCATAGAAACACGACGTGTTCGGAGTTCTGGTGGTAAAAAACCAAATTCTTGCCGGAGCTCCAAAGGCGGTCAGTGACGGCGCTCAAAAGGGCCTGGTCCGAAGGCGCCGCGCATTCCTGCGTGACACACGGCCGGGAGCGAAACAGTGCCGCGCATCGGTCCCACCTCCGGAAAGGTCCGAAGCGCGTCGCTTCTCTTTCCCGCGCGCTGTCTCACGACACGCTTGCTGCCTTGTGCGAACGAGCGGAGGCAGCCGAGCGCGAGGGGGAAGACTCGCCATCGGCCGAGGGACGCGGCGGGAACGCGACGCCGCGCCCAATTTTCATGAATGGGGATGATATAATCATATATTGACGGCTGCACAGCAAAGGAAGAATTGCGCTCAAAGAAATCGTTTGCGCAGTGCGCAGGGTTCACGGAATTTGCCGCATAAAAGTATGCGATACAATGTTTCAAATCGTTAGTTCTCCCAGCTATGTTCCGGAATTGCGGTAAAAGTAGCGATTACAATGTTCAAATCGTTAGTTCTCCCAGCTATGAACTATGGAGCAGAAATCTTGGGAGTGAATAGGATAGTAATCGATTAGAAAGCACGAAACAGATTATTGCAAATTAATCTAGGAGTGTCTAGGTGCGCAGCAAATGTCAGGAGTCTTAAGAGAGGTCGGTAGTATAGAAATTTTGGAAAGATTTTTAAAATGAAACCTATTAAACTCTGGATTAAATTAGCAGATAACAGGCTGACACACTTATACATAGGTGCTTTAGAGCGCAATGGCAGGAAGCGACCATCGCTACTGGCGCACAAAATTAAACGGGCTACTTGAAACCGCGCAGGGTTGGGAGACGTCTTCCGGAAATGGTGGAGAGATAGCGGAGAACCCGTGAGATAGAAAGCTGATTTCCGATAGCTTGCGGATATAAAGAGGCCAGAGATTTCTGGGCAGCAACGGCCTGGAAAAAACGTTCGCTGGTAGCTCAAATCATGCGAGTACCATTATGGAGGTTGCCGGAAGTACATACCATAACTCTCGGAAAAGGACGCAGAGGGGGATACGCTTGGGGTTCAGGGTTGGCGGGTGGATGCAGCGTAGACTAAAGGACGCAAGGTGGCAAATGGCAATCTGTGTGCTTTTGGCGGTGATAGGGAAGGACTGATCACATCCTCTTTAATTGCTGTGCAAAACCGAAACCATGGAGAAGAAAAATTGGATGGGAATGGAAAATTACTACTTCCTAAATAGGCAACGCTAACGCTTCGCCCAAAACATTTAGGTGACAAAAGATCTAAATTTATGAAAGAAATAGAAACATTTTTAGGAAAGGTCCAGACCATTGGGAAAACTTTGAAATTAGGGAGTGGGGGAAAACAGCACTGGTTAGCTTTGAGCGGAGCGCTAGCACTGGAGAGAAAATAAATAAGTCAATAAGCTAACATAGTACGTAATTTTATGTTAAGTTAGTAACAGCAGTAACAGAAATAAGTCATAAGTCGTAGTCAATTGGTAAATAAACTGGCCATCAATAAATAAAATAAAACGTGGCATAGTAATAAGCACATTAGGGGTGAGGGAAGGGGGATCGAAATGTAAGGGGAAGGTGTTTGGTGCGGACGATCTTCTGTGCGGCCGTTGATTTCAGGTGCTAGAGGAGGCAAGCACTGGAAAGGAGACGGCGGGACGCCCGCGCCAGAAAATCAAAATAGCTAAAATAAACGTCGATAGATTAGGAATTGTACTCGGCTTCTGACGGCAGGTTTTTTCCCCTTCAGGGCGTTTTTTTCTTGAGCGCGTACGATTGTGTCTTTCTTTTCCGCGGCTTTGATGCGATGGGGAGAGACCATTTGGGGGTGAATACCGAAATTCGAAAGATTAAGAACGCGAAAGGATGTAGGTATTGTAAATGGCTAAAAGCCTTTGGCCTAGCCACATAGGATCAAGTAATCTAATTCGTTTGTAATAATTACCTATTAAATAAATAAATAATTTATAATTTGAGGGTATCATTCATAACTTTCGTTGTAATTTGTGATTTTGGGGATTCATGTAAAATAGACTTCGTACGTGGGAAATTAATGTTGAAGAGATTCGTAACTTTGCAAACATGTTGATTTAAGTGAAGTAAAATGAAGGGAGTCGCAAGTAGGCTTCATCCGAAGCGCAGGAAGGTCACGTTAAGTCGCGTTCGCGGATTGCATTAATTAATTATAGTATATTATTATTAAACATTTAGAATTTCCGGGGAACATTACAACAATTCTCCCTCTGCCAAAAATTTCAATGATAGCAGGAGCATCATTCCCATCCACGGTATCCGAACTGAAAATCTCTTCAAGACCTGCGTGGAAAATATTTCGTAGGCTTACAAGCATTTATACAAGAATACCGCACGGAATTTGTGACTACACAAGATAAAGATAAATCATTCATGAGCTCAAAGAACAATAGTAAACCAAATGTAGATCTGCAGAATAAATGTTAATTCTTTATTATCAAACAAACCGTCTGATAATTTGTAGATGTTGCCATCAAATCTTTTTATAACAGAATAATACAGCATAACTTTAAGAAATAGAGTCTGTACAGTTGCACGTCCACATATAATAATAAAATAAGATGGTAAAGTGTTATATGTCGAAACCCGGTTTTGTAAATTCAATGTAAAGTTTGAAATAGCAATATTAATCAATATTGTAATAAATGTAGTATTAACTGGGCAACATAAATAATTAGTGGAAGTTAATTAGAAAAATCGTAAACTATCAACTTTGCTGCCCAACTTGAGGCATTATACAATACATAGCCAGATTAAATTAGTAAAATCGTAAACCTACCACAATATTTATGCCTGAAAATATAACCAAACTTTGATGATATTGTATAGATCAAATATGAAAATTATGGAATAAACCAAGTATGTAATTTTAAGTTGTAATTGTAGGTAATGTAACTAATGTTTATAATTGTAAGTTTTAATTATTATGTAATTGTATTTTTAATAACTTAATTCTACACAGTATCATTAAAATTTCATTTCGTTTTCAGGCATAATATTAATTTTTTGTTCACACGTTATCACGCGTGTAAATATTTTGCGAAACGTCGTTTTCCAGTATTATATGGACAATGAAATATTTTTTGAAAACATGTATATTAATTTTCAAAATGCAAAGAATACCCGAGTGTTAAATTATTAAGATTATTAGTGACGATCATACCGTTCTTATATATTTGACTCGTTAAGTTTGGTTGGTTGGTTGGTTGGTTGTTAGTAATTCCATGCAGATATCTTTACTGAATTGTTGGGCAAGTTCGCTTTGAAATTTATCTTTATTACTTGCATAGAGTTTAAGACCGTCCATATAAAACTGATGTGATAGGCAAATTCTGGATAGGCAAAATATGGATTTCTTTTTATATAAAACGCGTATCCAGACACTCTACTCATTCTACTTAGAGGGATAAGAGAGATGCTGAACCAGAATAGGCTTAAACTGTCCATATCTTAGTCTCCCTGGTTAGATATAACTGCCCTTTTTCACGTGTATAGAAGTCTTCCTTTTGTCACACTTACAGAGGAAATTCAATAGTGCTGGGTTAATTTTATAAGTGTTTAGGATGCGCAGAAGCAACGTGTGAGGCGCTGAGTCGAACGCCTTTTTAAAGTCCACCCATCCCACAGATATATCATGTAGGGATTTGCGGACTAGTTGTGTAACCACACTATCTATAATCAATATTCCAAATGTGCAACTCTTAGTTCCTTTTTGACAGCCAATTTGCTCAGGAATTAAAAGTTTTTGATTCATTAGATGATAATTAGTTTTCGAAAATATAACAGCAGTTAACATTTGGTATATTGTTGATGGACATGTGATTGGCCGATAATTTTGTGGTTGATGACTGTCACCTGGTTTAGCACTCATAAACGTATTGTCTGTTAATAGGTATTTAGGGAATGTTACAGGATCTTGCAAAGCAGTTAAACAACCTAGCCAGGTGTAGGTCGAAAGGAGTAAAGTATTTCCACCAAACATTATGAATTCCATCTGGACCAGGGGATTTCCAATTTTGCGTCTTTTTGGTGACTGCTCTATTTTCAACTTCAATAATAATAACTGATTGCATTTCAACTATATCTTGGCAAGCTTATATTTCTCTATGAAGCCAATATGTCTGCTTGTTATGATAATGAGGTTTAGACTAGATTTCATACCAGAAACTAATAATATCATCATTTGGGGTTGGCGTTGCCGCTCTACTCCATCACAAGTCTCCAGTTGTCTGTAAAATTTCTTCAAATGGGAAGAAAAAATTGATTCCTGATGTCTTGTTTAGGATGCTTCGCTGCATCTCCTGATTCTCGCGCACAAATCTCCAATCCCTTGTTTGAGTCTCTCTTCCCCTGCTGCCAGTTTTTAATTATGGTTTGCTAAGCTCATTCTGATTTTTAAACTCCCTATCGATCGATTTAGAAGTCTGTGTCAGAAGACCAATATCTTTTCTAGCTTTATTAATTTTGTCCTTGATTCTCCTCTTCAATAATGGCACAGTCTCAAGTTTTGATGTAAGAGAAGTCAGTAGCCTTAGTTTATTACATTGAATATGTCTCTCCATACTCTCAGAGACAGCTAAGGTAGCACAATGCACTTCTAACTAGCTCTTCGAGAGAATTAGGTGTGAGTGCTAGCTCTTCGAAAATAGTATTCATTACTTTGCAGATGTCGTAAAACTTGTTATTCCTAGACATTTTTGGTATACGAGGACGATGTTGCAGTGGTAAAAGTTGAAACAAAATACGATATTTTTGATAGTTTTCTCTCAAAGTATTAACAGTCGTATTATTATCATCAATTGACGATACTTT
This sequence comes from Gryllus bimaculatus, assembly GCA_017312745.1. Lineage (NCBI taxonomy): Eukaryota > Metazoa > Arthropoda > Insecta > Orthoptera > Gryllidae > Gryllus > Gryllus bimaculatus. The sequence goes on along the minus strand of BOPP01000498.1, from coordinate 95,261 downwards.
CTGAGTTTTAGCGACAGGTTCTTCTTCTAGACGCTCTATGCCTACATTTTAATCAAATTTCGTTATAGTTCCATTCTTCCTGTTTTATTTGATACAATAATGCAGTTGATAGTGCATTTCTTCTCTGAAAATAATTCAGTTGACAACATATCTGTTGTTCATTCAGGGTACTGTTAGAAAACATTTTCTTCCATTCTACACCTCACACCCTTGTACCTCCACTTTAGTAATTCGGTAACACACACGCATTACAGAGATATTTATCTCTTTATACAATTTCATGCGTTGGCCAATCAGACTTAGAGCAGCGGAAGACTTTGCGGATGGCTCTGTCCTCAAGTCACTTCGTCTAGAAACAGTTGGTGCTGTGTTCTCTGCAGTAACTATTCTTGTTACTATTCTTTTACAGTAAGAAGTCAACGTGCGTGGTATAATATTTTTTAATATATCGATAAATATAATAAGTTTCACAGATTTGTTACAAAACTTTTTTCTACAATAATACACTATCAATAGTTACGTGTTACATAGAAACGCCTATATATGACACTTTTTCGAAATTATTTGTTTTATTTCTTGAGGCACTCATATAAACATCTCGGTTAACTTCTCCATTTAGATATGCTGTCTCTACATCCACATTTTTAACAACATATCTGTTGAATGCTGCAATCGACAATAATATTCGCAACAATTCTAACTTCATTACAGGACTGTATGACTCTTAGAAATCACCGCCGATGATTTGGCTAGAGCCATTAAACAATAAGCGAGCTTGGTTATGTTACATATCCAGAAATCACTTTCCTTTTGAATACCCATTTTCTATTTAAAATCTTCTGTTCTGTACTAACTTCATTTACATTTGCTTCTTTCCATGTTCCAAATCTTTGTAAACACTTGATTTCCTTCTCAATCGCTTTATTCCATTCTTCTCTTTCTGATCCGGTAGAGTTCTGGGCGTTATTCCCGAATCGAAACTTCGTTGTTTTCATTCTTCTTGCAGTATTACCGTATCTTTCTACTGGTCTTCTTTCTCTGAGAGATCTACGTTGAGAATGTTCGGTTTGAATATTTTCTGATGTTTGAATGAATTCTTGTTATATCTCTTCGTTAACTTTCTTTTTTGTACAAACAGCAACTTCACTCGTGTCATTTCTTGTGTTCTCTATCAGAAATAAATCTCTGTTCGTTTCCATACGATTCTTTCTCTGAACATAGACATTTTGATTGTCTTCAAGAGTATTCTTAAATCTCTGTCTTAGGTCATATCCAATCTTCGATTTGTCGAACTCCACGTCCCTGCTTTCATAGATCTTCATATCGTTTACGTCTTAAAATGTATATGCGTGTATATTTTTGGCATACCCCACCAAGATTCCCATTTTACTTTTAGGTTCTAATTTGTGACGTCAAGGATTGTTATCGGCATAATATACAGTACACCCAAAGATTCTAAAATGTGAGATATTTGGCTTTCGTCGAGACCATCTTTCTAATGGAGTAAGATCAGGATTTTGAGAAGAAGGTAATACATTTTTTACATAAACTGAAGTCAAAGCTACTTCTCCCCAGAATTGCAGAGGAAGATGTGAATCTAACAGCAAGGTGTGTACAGAATCGGGCAATGTTCTATTCCGCCGTTCCATTATCCCATTACTCTGAGGCGAGGAGGATACTTCGTATTCATGTTTTATTCCTTTTCTAATACAAAATTGTTCCATTTGAGTGTTATTAAATTATCCTCTGTCATCCGATCTCAGACACTTTACTATACGAGTACAACCTGTTTCGTTCTCTCTTCGGGATATGAATTCAATTAGTTTGTCAACGCAATCAGATTTGGGCTTCAATAACTCAAAAAAGAATCTCCGACTAAAATGATCTATTATAAGTAGAAAGTAAGAAAATCCGTTGTAAGTTGACTTAACAACCGGCCCATATATGTCTAAATGCAAGAGTTCAAGAATATCGTTTGTATTTGCCTTCTTTACACTTCGAAATGTAGATCGAGTAAATTTACCTCGATACAAGACTCACAACGTTCTCAAGTTGATATTTCCTCTTCAAGAGCACGAACTATCTGTTTCTTGCGCATTTTCTCCAGATTTGCGTAGTTCACATAACATAAACGACGATGTCACAAATATTCTATTTCCGTATTACTTGTTTTAAGAGAAATTTCTTTTAAATATTGAGTAATTGTCTAGAAAGAACAGTTACGAGCAACGTGTCCGTGTTTTCCGCACACATACAAAGTTCTCTTTTGTTCTTTAGCCTTAAAAACATCATTCGTTTCTCCGTGAAAATTTTGCGTATCACGTTTACTTTCAAATTTAACTAAATATTCTTTGGTTTGTTATCATGAAATGCTAGCAAACAAAGCTGTAGCTACTACATCGTGAGGTTTCGGAAGACCCTTCAACACGTAATGTATCAATTCAGTGTCGTCAATACTCATACCAAGTTCTTGTATCTGCATCTTATCCCTTGGAGCTCTTGTCAAAAAAATTGAGATTGTTTCTCCTCTCTGAATTTCTATTTTTGTGAGTTTAATCCCGAAATTATTGAGTTTACTTTTCTAAATGCCCTCGTGATGATTGCGTAGATGCTCCCATAAACCCTTCGCTCCATCTATCCCACGGCGAGTCATGAGTTGTTCGTCCGACAAAGCCATACCCAACAGACCCATCGCTGTGTCGTTCTTTCGGCGCCAGTCTTTACAGACTTTTAAGCTCGTCTCGTAGTCTGCGGTACATTTCGGTTCTTTTGCAGTAATTATGTATTCATACAGTTGTTTGGAACCTAGCAGTGTTGTCATTCGCATACTTCACATAATATAAATATCATATAATCATATTGTTATTGGAAAGCGTATCAATCTTTCCGAACGCCATCCCTTATCCATCTTGATTATTAATTCACGTTAATCTCATAAAAACGTAAATCATGTAACCGCGCAATTACGCTCTGCTACCGGATTTGTTGTTACTATTCTTTTACGTAAGAAGTCAGCGTGTGTGGTATAACATTCTTTATAATATCGACAAACTTAAGTTCTACTGATTCGTTACAAAACCTTTTTTCTCCAATAACACAAACTATCAATAGTTACTCGCTACATGTCTTCTTTTTCATGTCTCGCGTACAACCAACAGCCATAAATGGCGCGGTGCCGCTCCTGACTATCTTGATCTGTGCCAGGTCTACCGCTGACCACTGACACAGCAAACATATTTGATGCAGAAGGCTCGGTGTCAGAAACTACTGTGCGGTCCTCCAAATACCGATCGCTGTATTTCTGAACATTCGTCTACTCATATTGGGCTGTTGCATTTTAACGCTACTACCAGTGTTTTGATTCGCGATATCCTCCTCTAGACATGCTGGCTCCCCTCTCGTCTTCAGAGCCCTGTCTGCCCTACCGATCCTCTTCGGCATGTCAGAGGCCTTCCTGGCTTAGTCCTCTTCTGGAGTTTGCGCTTTGCAGTCCTTTTCTTGCCCCCGAGTCCTGTTCTGGAGTACTTCTCTGTCTGACCCCTACACTTCGACCTGCCTGGCAAGGGAAGTCTTATCAGTAGCAACGCTACCGCCGGCATAGCCCTCAGGGTCATAAAAAGTACTCAAGCTTCACCACTAACGTCAAGGTCATGTACTGCCTATGCAGAATTGTTATTATTATTATTATTATTATTAATATCATTCTCATTATTATTATCATTACTATTTTTATTTCTATTATTTTCTATCAGTGCTTTCGCTCAGGTTTTGGAGTCAACAGTGGAACTACTAGAATAAATTGATACGAATTTTGTATGATTTTTTGGACGAGTATGAATGTACTCTTTGTTTTGTTTATCTTTCTATTATTTAATGGAAAACTTACATTTTATAATAAATATAAATAATTTTAATTATTGTTTTTATTAAAATAAGTAATTAATTAATTTAATATTTGTCTTTGCAGATTCCGAATAGTTGTGAAGATTATGAGAAATTTGAAAGCATTATTGTTGATTTTTGTTGCATTTTTTGGTGGTGTTTTCTTAATGCTACCGAATCGGCTGAGCTTAAATTTTGTATCATCGGGGGAATATGCTGAAAACAAAATTACCAAAAACTATCATAATAACTCTATCAAGAACAGCATTATGGAAAATATCACGAACGCTTCTAATATCAGCTGTCTCGCTGGTATTGTGTTTTCACAAGCAGGCGACGGAAGACTTGGTAATAATTTGATGGAGTACGCATCGTCCTGGTCCCTCGCAAAGTTAAATAACTTAACGCAAGTTGTGAGCGACGATATTTACAATCATATTAAACCTTTATTTTCGAAACTCTCTGCCTCATCTGCATCCAGATTCCTTAGTGATCTGCGAAAGAGAGACCCTGGCTGTGCACAGCTAGCTGAGAGGACATTTCTCCATGGAAAGCATACGAACTTTGTTGGTTCTTTGGAAGAACAGATTATGAAGATGAAATACAAAGAACCCGTCGTTATGAGGCGAGTAGTACTAGCGTTTTTTTATTCAAGAGAATATTTGGAGCCGTTTTTGAGAAAATATTGTTTACGTATTTTTCTTCCAAATTGTTCCTGTTCCAAATAAAATTAGAGTAAAAATACTCGTATTTTCAGCACAATGAACCTGACATTAATTGAAGATCAAATTTTGAAGAATGCATTTGATTCAGGAAATATATCTTCAATTATGTAGTTGTATGAGGGAGGGCAAAATATAGTATTTCGCACATTTCGAAATCTCAGAGGTTTTAATACTAATGGGACTTATGATATAAGATTACTCATCTCCGATTTAGCAAACATTTTTAATAAACAAAATTGAAGCCATTTAAAAAAGAGACAACGTGTTCAATAATTTTAAAATTTGTAGCGACTCTAGTGGGTTTAGATCCATATGGGAATTATTTATATTGGGAAAAATTCTATTAACGGTTTAACTGCTTGTATTGTTCTCTGACTTCACATTATTACACCCTCGTATCAAGATTTCAAGTTTAGAGGAAATTATATAATGCTGTGGAAAATGTATGTCGAACTTTTAACGGAAATATACTTTTGGGATGTTATCTGATACCGACAAAGTGAAGTTTTGAAGTCCGTTTTTAGAAGATTTAGATAATAGACATGTACTGTTTCAAGCTGCTTTAGAAGAGAAGGTTGCGTAAGATAGCTGAAAAATGAAAATTGTAATATAATTATATTGTTCTTGTCAAGTAATAAATATGAGGAGCAATTAATGAAAACGCAAATCTTCGACAGGTAGGAAAATTGAGTTTGATTTAAAATGTGTAGTTTTTAATACGGGCTGCACGTTCCTGCTTTCAGATTTCTTCAAAAAGCGTTTAATTTAATGTGCTAAAATGGGTTCTTAAGAAATCTGAAAATAGGAACGTGTAGAACGTAAAAAAACTACACACTTCTTTCAAACTGAGTTGTTTCCACCAGTGGATAGTTAGTTTTGATTAGTTGATCCTCATATATTGCAGAGAATCCTGAGAATCGTGCAGAGAAAGTTTCGACCTCTTATTTGTCCCGCTTTCCGCAACTTCAGTGCGTCTCTAGCAAGGAGAAGAAAATTGAAAAATTAACATAGGGACAAAAACAAATTCAGCAAATTTCTAAGAAAAACATTACCAAATAATACGAAATAAATAATAAATAAAACTAAAAATACTTACTGCTGAAGCAACGTGAATCACTTACAATTGTTCACAACGTGGTCGGAAAAAATACGAAAACTTAAACACATGCTGGGTACGGCTAGGTGGCAGCCATCTTTTGGAATGGAGAGAAGAGAAAATAAGACTTATTATGTATTTTTGTAGTTTTTTCACTTTTCACATTCGTTTTAATTTTCATAATACAAAAAGTACGGACCTTTGTGAGTAATTACATTTAATACGAGTAAGAGATTTTCAAGAAAACACTTTGAGACCCTGAGGAAAGCTTAACATCAATATCTAATAGTAATGTACTGTAAAATAAAATGAAAGAAAAATAGAGTATTTAATTAAAATTTTAACCAATTACATTAAAAATAATAATCTTAAACACCGTAGTTTATATAAATTTATTGTTTTTCCTTTTTAACAAGGATAGCAGATGAAGAAAGTCCGGTCAACGCCGGGTATTTTGCTAGTAACCCTCACCAAAAAGGTAAATTCAGGCGATTGTTTCCGCTCACGCGAAATCCTTGACATCTAACAGCTCAATTTGATTGATTGATTGATTGATTTGTGATTCTGGACGGGTCAACTGCTGTGGTTGTTAGTCCTATTAGTGTAGTGGATGTTTTATTCCAAGAGGTGGTGGTGTTTTTCCCACTAAATAATATCATGCGCCGACCTCACGTCTTGCGAAAGATTTCCCCCTTCAAGTATTTCCTCCCATGGGGCACAGCCCCAAATGATCCAAGCTCTAAACTCCCGACTTGTGTGGTTCTCAAACATTAGGACCTCCCGAGCACCAAACACTAGGTTCCCAAACACTAGGTCAGAGACATGGAGGAAAAGACTGTCGGACAGACTGACACTCGGACGGGCGGTCATACGGATTGACGGACGGACGGATGGACATCAGTCAGGCAGACAGACTGAAGGACGCACGTTCGTTTTGAAGAGAAAAACTCTATTTTTATATCACGGCACCCACAATAGATGTTTCCGTTTAAATTTCGAAATCAATTTCCCCAGCATTACATAAATCTTCCTACACTTTGTGTATATTCTATATTTCATAAGCATGAACGTATACGAAAAATTAAAAAACAAATCTAATTATTTAAAAACAAATAAATCAGGGAATTTTTGAAACGTCACTAGAAATACATATCTAAACAAAATTACGATATTTTCGGCTGAAAATAGTTTATTTTGTTTTACAAAAGAATACAATTATTTTTGAGAAGTTAAAAAACCATTAAAAAAGAGAAAATGCGAGAAACGCCATATTTACTTTCTTGCAATAATTTCTTTACTTCATGTGTTTCCCAATTTTAGACATTTTTATTATTTTCAGAAACATCGTCCTCGCAAAAGCAACTTAGCTCCTTGCAGACCTGCAAAAATGAATGAAGAATTTACGTAACCCAGCCTCAGTTTCTTTCTTATGCGGAGGAAGACAATTACGGGAATCAGCCAAACGGTCTTCACCAACTCGTACATTTGGCGAAAGAGGTATCTTTCTTTATTATACATGTAACGTTTCTCCTTGGTGAATTTAAAACAACAGAATATGTAAGAACCAAAAACGTTTTATTCGGGCAAACAATTATACACTTAAAAATCTACTTGGCTATTTACAGAATTATTTTACACTTTAATTATTTTTATTTACAACACCGACTTCCGTTCTCTTGATGATTTATTTACCACAGCTTCACCTTCTTATACACTATTTATTTACACAGGTTCTTTTCTTTCTATATCAGCCAGTCCGATGCTCTGTCCACGGGTCCACTGACTTGACCCAAATTTCCCTGCACCAGACCACAATTCCCTGCGCAGACCACAATTCCTTGCGCCAGGACCCACACTTCACTGGCACACCAGGTTTCTACTGCACTGTGGTTTACCGCGATGCCCACTTCACAGCTCAGCTTCCACTGCAGACTTAAAACTGCTGGACTGCTGTTTCCCCACCTGCCATCCCACTGCTTACCGCCGATGGCACCCTTTCACAGCTCAGCTTCCACTGCAGACTTCAGACTGCTGATGCCTGGTTCAAACCGCTGCCCCACGCTTCACCGCCCCAATGCAACTAATTTCACAGCACAGCTTTTCCACTTCGGAACACACTGACGCGACTGTACTAGCTTTCTCTGCCACTCCACTGAGTTCTTACAAAACCACGACTTTCTACTCACGTCTTCTACTAAACTGACTCGCGGCCGCCGGCAGCGGCCATTATACCTGTCCGGCGCTTGTCTCCAGGCAAACCCGGCACACATCTCGGCGTTTCCCGCGGGGCTCGCCGGATAGTCCGGCAACCGTCTAGTTCGGCGAGAGGGAAGGGGCGCCTGCAATGACGCAATCCACGCGCAGCGAATTCGGCAGGTGACGCAATATTCGTAACAATACGAATAATCTTTTTAACACGCCCTGCGCGAAACACGGTTTATCGTGCTTGTTTTGTGTGTGCGAAACAACCTTTTTTTTCACAGTGTGCAAAACATTGCGTAGTGTATGTGAAACAACGCGAGGCGTGTGCGAAACATTTGTAACGATTCGCAATTGCCTTTCGTCTTATCGACGTCTTTGTTTATTATTACAAACAGTCGTGTTACCGACTGGAATCCATTTATTTTTGTACAAGTGAGTTATTTTCAGTTATTTGATATTTAATTTATATTCTTTTACTTGACTCATTAATTTTCGCTCATGGCATGTTAAAAAATGGTATACGCAGCACGGGCGCGAGGTAGTTTGCGCGCTCATCTCGTGTGTGAATCACCTGTTTCGCGCTTTTGTTATTATTATTAATATCGTAATTTCCCACGTCTTCAATATTGTGATCTTTGAACAATAGATGAAAGCTACAAACAGGCTTTTTGTAAATTATTATTTATGCTTTAAATTTAAGCTCCCAAAAATGTAGTTTCCATAAGCAATACAAAAATTAAAGGTGATCGGATCGCTATAACTTGTAGTGCTGACAACGCGACATCTCGCAGTACAATTCGGTAGTTTTCGAGGCGTGAAATTCGGTTTCGCAGTTTCAGTGAGAGTTTAGACGGGGGCAGTAGTAGCTCTTGCACGCCTGTAGATGATCCTCTACGAGTGCACTCCCGGGCAACCGCTTCGGAACCTGCAGAGGCAAAAGGATTAAATACCCTAGCCATAACGCGTGCTAGGGTTTGCAACCACTGAATCGGAGGAGGGTGAAGGGCGCCGCCGTTTCGCTGCTTCATCCAGTGACGGTCCTTTCTAAGGGGCGCGGGTGGCCACTACAGTTTGTAGTGTATTTGTTGGGGAAGAGGGAGGTGCGGAAGCGCCGCAAGGATTTCCGTCCATTGAATCGGTGGAGGGTGAAGGGCGCTGCCGTTTCGCTGCTGCATCCCGTGACGGTTCCTTCTAAGGTGCGCGGGTGGCCACTACAGTTTCTATGGTATTTGTTGGGGAAGAGGGAGGTGCGGAAGCGCCGCAAGGATTTCCGTCCAGTGAATCGGAGGAGGGTGAAGGGCGGCACCGCCTCGCTGCTGCGTCCCGTGTCGGTTCTTTCAAAGGAGGGACGGAGGCACCGCCTCCAATACCTCGCAAGCGAATGTCTCAGTGGAACGTGTTGGGCTTGAGGACAGGATCCAGCTCGATGGCGCATAGGAATGGGCGTAGAAGAGTAGTTTGAGCCGTTATTTTTTGGATAAACTGATCCTCGCGTTTCTGCGGAGACGCGGCTTACAATGTCTGAAATGAGAATGCGTGCGAGGAAGGGGTGAACCTGCGTAATAGAACTAAAGAGTAACGTATTTAGATATTGTACTGCGCATCGGGTGAGACAGATGAATAGCGCGTGTTATAAACCGATGGGGCAGAAAGGACTCAGACTCTCTGATGATCGGATGGTGATGGAATGCTCACCGAGATGGTCAAACATAGCAATTTTGTAAATGGTTGATGGTAGAAATGTTGTAAGTGTAACGAAGGATAAATCTGAGTGTGAAAAGGAAGAAGATGCCGCGAAAGAATTGGAAGGCTGCAAATGGAAATTTAAATGATAATAATAGTTAATGGACTGCAAGGGAGGATTAACAGAAAATATTAACTAACGACAGGGTGGTTATTGTTATTGTTCTGAGAAATTGATATATAAAATGTTTTTTTATATACTAGTGTGTTTTTTGTGTGAAGGCAGAGAACCATAAATTACAATGTTACTTGATTTTTAAAAAGGTATTATTATTTACTGTTAACGGTAAAGAAATTTCCAGAATTTTTAATATAAAGAAGTAAATATTTCTTACGTAAGTTTTCAGAACCGAGAATCTGTGTAGACGGTCTTGTCCAACCCACAAACAAATTTTATCAGGACGGATCGATCTCGGATATTTAAAAGGGCAGTTATCAAGGTAAATAAGTAAATAAAATATCTAAAAATAAAGTTAGTGTATTTATGTTAAAATAATTGCCGAGTAGTACGAGGAAAATCCACCAGACTAGTTACGGTGAAGATAATATGTTATGTTCGCCATTTATCTCTATCCCCCCCAAGCGTGGGAATTAAACTACACATATGCATGGGATAATCGTTAGCTAGCCTGCAAAGTCGGACAGTCGTACCACAATGTCAATTACAATAATGTGTACTAGAAGAATTATTTAATGAAAAATGTTAGTACAGAAAATATTGTAACTACTGAAAATAAATATTACATCGGGTGAGTGTTTGTTTGTTTTGACGCATTGTAAGGACATACTAGTGTTGCCACCTCTCCGGTTTTTTACCGGAGACTCCGGTTTTTGAGTTTCATCTCCGATCTCCGGTTTTTGAAAAATTATCTCCGTTTTTTTTCAATTTAAATACATTTTCAAATTTTTTACAAAATAAATAGATTTTTCAACTTAAAATGTAAAGCTTTTTCTATTTCATCAGAAATCTGTCCTTTCCTTCTTCATTAG